>RJWT010017004.1:0-19553 GCA_004365215.1 Cuniculus paca | reverse complement strand
CAGCAAAGAAAGCAAACCACTAGGGGGAGGAGAAAGAGGGAGAATGAATGAATGAGAATAAATACCAAATGGAACAAGGATTTGTGAGTCAAAAAGCTGAGAAAGGAGAAGGTTAGAGAGAAATTAGATGAAGGTGAAAGGCGGAGGCAGAGAGAGAGGGGATCATAATTGCTGGAAGAAGGGTAAGGGTGGAAGAAAGGAGGAAAAACGAGGAATCTGAGAGGCAAGGAAAAAAAGAAAAGAACGGAGTGAGTGAAGATGTAGAGTGAGGTCAAAAGCTTCCTGTCACACACAAAATAAAACCTGAGACTCTCTTCCTCTATTCCATGCATATAATGCTTTAATCTATACCTGATTCTTCAGCCTCCTTTCTCAGGATTTATACCAACCCATACATCTACTTGAGTTTCGGGAATACACTTCTTTTCTTCACTGTTCTTGGCGCATGCTGTATCCTCAGTATAGAATGTTCTGCTCTACCCATTGCCCTTTAGACCTATTAGCCATACTTCAGTGCAAGTTCAAACACACCACCTCCAAGAAGCCTTCTGAGATGTCCTCACTGGAAATAATCCCTCTCAAAATGACCTGATGAAATTACTTTCTTACAGCACTTCAGTACCTCACAGGCCTGCATTAGTCTGTGAGACTCGGAGAGCAGGAGCTATATGCAGGACATCTTTTGAGCTTCTTTTGCAGTTCTCTAAATACACAAAAGTCACCCAATACATGCTAATTATATCCACTGGGACTTACGTGAACACTGTCAAATAGAAAATCCCACGGAATAGCACCAAAACATATGAGACAAAGCCAAGTTTCTTCATACTGAGGAACAGCATCTCCCTGACCGTTTCCATATCCTCAAAAACAGGAAAGGGAAAAGCCAAGATGTTATTAGATTTGAAGTCTCCTTTTCAGAAGGTCTTCCTGTGTGGAGAACTTCCTTATAATTGGGAAACATTCAATATTTAGGATTGCTAGACATGGTATGAAAAGGTTTGGAAGCGGTATATTCCAGGAGTTTCAGAATATGGAATCATTTCCATTTTCTATTGGAGAGTTGCTAGATCTTTAAAAACCAGTAATATTATTGACAATATTTATCCTCTTGGGCAAGTGTTTCTTGGAAGAGTAAGTTTGTATTGATGGGGCCGTGGATGTGGCTTAGTGATACAGTACTTGCCTCACATGCATGAGGCCCTGGGTTCTATCCCAGCACTACCACCTCCTGAATTATATTGATGAGAACAGCGCAAGTATAGTAAAACCACATTAATGCGAAGCTGCAGGTGAGGTGTAAATGGTTTTATTTCTCAATCAATAAGAATTTGCTGGCCATTCTTCCTGGTGAAGCTATAAAAATCCTGAGCAGCCATTATGTCTTTATAGACAAAATGTATATGTAGGTGTTCTAGAAGGTTCCTTAAAAATACAGATATTATTTCAGAGGAGTAACATAACTTCAGATTCTTAAGTGAAAGCCGGAATAGATCAACTGAACAGAATCTTGAAGAAATTGAAAAAAATGTCAAGAATATTCTGATTAGAATGCAGGAATAAAAATATACCTCAAGGAGCCCTGATCACTGATTGGCACACAAATAGGAATGTGGCTCAAACTGGCCAAGTGAATCCTTCCTTAGAATTTTCTAATCTTGTGCTAGAAAAACAAACTATTTCTTTAGTTGCTAAATTGGGTTCATTTAAGCCTGAAACCACAGTGGCACATTACTTCATGCTTTGCCCTGCACCTGATACAGGGAAAAATCTAATCTAAAGAAGGAAAAATTGGGACAAAAGATTGGATGACATGCATAGACCTAGAGTATCATTCTACCCCCAGAATTTCATCATGGAAAATTTCCTTTGCTTAAACCAGAGCCTATCATTTCATACTCAAAATATTCCGACACATTTAAGCTCATCTCTAAAGATAAGTTTCAGAGTCTGGTATCTGTGAGGTTTTCTAGGAACCCTCATTGATTCTGCAAACCCTTCCCCCTCCTCCATTGCCTTAGATTTCACATGCTGGAAACAAAGTTTTTCATTTCACTTGGCAAACATTTCATGCCACTCAGTTGTATCTTTTATTGCATCACATTCAGATTAAAATTTACAGAAGTTCAGAAATGATGATGACTGTCAAAAGGTGAATAGAACGAAATCATACTAAATCGTGTTGGGAGTTGAAACAAACAGAAACAAATATTTTTACGACCCTTAAACATCTCTTTCAGACTGCAAAAACTTTTTGGTTCTACACAATCATTGAAATGAAAAATAAATCTTAAAAACTATAAAATCTTTCTTTAAAACAATTAATTTCTCAAAAATGGAGACAACAGAAAAAGTCTGTTCCAGATATTGATGGCATTAATTTAATTCACTTCTAGAGTTTGTATCTAGTTCATGAATCCTCTCCCAGTAACACACAGGTTTCTCTGACTTCTAACTTGGTCAGATAAAGTGAAAAGCAAGAGAACAGACTCTCTTGCCACCTTGAATCAACCAGAACATTCCTTTTAAAAGTTTATTCTCTATATATTTGGCCCCTAAGAAAAATTTTTATGAAAAGAATTTCAATTGCTTAACAAATTAAAAGCGAGCTGCTTCGACTATATAAATAGCATAAATCCAGGAAGTGAGTTCTTAGATTTCTCAGATATTGAGGGTCTTAAATAATGGAAGAAGGAACTACTGGTTTTATACAAAGCAAGCTCTCTCTGGCCTGGAAATTGTGTTCGATGTGGTCATCTAAATGGATCACCCGCTTCTTTCAACCCATTATTACAAAATAAAACTCTGTTCATCTTGCTCTCCAGAGCATGCACCAAATGATAAGTTCTGCATTTCTTAGGAAGTAAAATAAAGATTGAGACAGGGCACCGACGCTGCCTCTGGGGTTTAATTGCTTGGGTTTATCGGTCAGTTCTACCATTTGAGAACAGAAGCTCAGCGTGCAATAAGCCTGCATTGTCCCAGCACAGAGATTTTGATTCATGAGTAGCATTTCATCCAGGCATGCACTTTACGTGCGATCAGTAATGCAGAAAACTCCTGGCCTAGGCTCTAGTGCAAGGGAAAGACAGGAAGATGCTAGTAGGAAGCACTGGTACTACAACTCTTAAGAAACATTGTTTTGAATAGAACCATCCTCTAACACATCAGAAGCTAAAATCATTGTCACCTTGTTCACTTTGTAATTTTGTCCTTTTCTATCACCAAACAGGGCTAACAAAGAGAGAAGAACTTCTAATTCATCATCCCACTCTCCATCTTCAAAGTAGGCTTTCTTTGCTCCCTTGAATTTAGGCTCCACTCTTCTTCTTGGGATAGTAAGCTCAGGGAATTTTCAAAGAGACAAAAGCTACTCAAAAGAATATAAATGTCAAACACATGTAAATTTCTCCTGCTCCATTTTTCCCCAAGTCAGGAATGTCCTTTGTTGTCTCCTAGTATGTTTCAGCTGGCTGATGTCTCTGGTTGAGAAGCAATCATCCAGGCAGCATCCTTACAATGTAATGACAATCAGTTACCAAAAATGTGCAGGCACTGATAACAGAATTCAGAAGGGTCAGAAATGAGTGGAAGAAAATAGGCATTTTAAATAAATGCACAGCAGCAGCTGCTGACCTTGGCTTAAGATTGCATCCAAAACGTTTATTAATTTTCCACTGTAAAACAGAGGGAAGCCAAGTGAAATCCTGATAAAGAACCATTCTGGAGAGGAGGAGAAAGCTTTACTGTTTAAATGGTGTTCCTGCAGCTAAATTAAATTCTTCTAGCAGCATCTTTCCTCTCACTTTTTCAGCCAAGAAAAGGGAGGTGCTACGGAGGAAGCAAGACATAACTTGATTTATACTTTCTCTGAGCATGATTCTGCAGTTGTTAATGGAATTAGCCCACTGAACCAGGTATATGGAAAGAACAGATACACAAAAGATTTCAGCAAACCTATGGGAAAGAACATCACTATGAATGTATCCCAGCTAGAAACCCTTTCTAGGGGAACACAAGTAGACAAACACAAAAGCAACTACAGCATCTGATGTTCACAGTGTCCTACTATACTCTAGTCATTTAAACTGAAAATAATTCTGCAAGCTTGGTAAGATCGTCCATCTTGCAGGTGACAAATCAAAGACTTAAATGCAGTATTAAAACTTTTTCATGGTTGAGCAATTAATATAAGAGATCCAGGATTTAAAAGCAACTGGTTTTGTCTGTAAAACAAGTAGTCCATAATTGTGTTTGCCATTTAATATATATATGAACTAGGAAGCCAGAAGATAAAGAGTGTGGAGATAACATCACATGGGCTGGAAAAAACCATAGCAATCTAATCTAGAGAAAAGAAACTGGACAAGATAAGATCTGTGAAAAAAATGTCTGAAGAGATACTCTAAGGAGAGACTTCCTTGCAATATATGTTTTATTGAAAATAAACAATTTAGAGGTTCTACTTTTAGCTTTTACAAAAAAGCCTGACTCACAGTAAACTTCCTACTGAAAACAACTATAATAGCTAAGTCAAGAAATTGAAAATTTAGAAAACCTGTCTATATTCATCAGTGAACAATTAAGGTAGCCAGGACTCAGTAGCTCAAGATTCTAAAGAGGCAGAAAATATATGGAGAGAATCCATATATTTGCTACTATGTTCCTCCACTGTTTCTTTGCCAAGTTTTAAAGAAGAAGGAGGTAGGTCAGAAATCAGCAGTCAAAAAGTTCTGGCAATCTCATTGGACTGGGAAGACCAAAATAAATGAAGTAAGCACTATGAAGGAAGCAGAATTTAAGGTAAAATAATATTTCTGGATAACCCCCCCAAAAGTAAAATAACTTGTCACTAGCAAAATGACTTAAAGAAATTCTAAAGGGAATTCTTTGGGTATATGGAAGATGATCCCTGAGGGAAGAACACTAATGCAGAAAGAAATGAAGAATACTAGAAAAGGAAAATGTGTCGATGAATACAAATGAATACAGACTATGTAATAAAACTCATATGAATAAGTTGAACACATATGAATAAATACAATTTTATACATAATTTAAATGAATGACAGTACAAAAAGGTGAGAGAGAATGATAGAGTTAAATATTTTTAACTTTTATCTACCCTGAAAATAACACATAAAATTAAAGGTAAAATAATACAATTTTTTTTAATCTTTAGGATAAAATCTAAGATACAATAAAAGGCTGTAAAGTTAAAATACAGGGAAAAGAGCATGGTATAAAAATATTTCTGTAACTCAAAAGAAGACCAAAACACCAGGGAGGAAAAAAGAAAAACAGCTAAAACAAATGGAAAATATAGTAGGACAATAGATGTAAACCCAAACATATCATTAATTACATTAAATGTAAATGGATGAGATATCTAATAAAAATACAAGCATGATCAAATTGGGAAATAAAGAAAAAAACTCTTACCACAAATTACTTCTAGGAGACACATCTGAAAATAAAGCCATACAAGATGAACAAATAAAAAGATAGCTTGCAAATAATAATCAAAAGAAAACTAGTGTAGATGCACTAATATACAGCTAAGGTGATTTCAGAATGAAAAATATTATCTGTGATTTAAAAAAAACTTATAATACCAAAAAACCAAACCTAGTCAAATATAAATGTGTATGTATCTACTGGCTTAAGCTCAAAATATGTAAGTCACAAACAGAGGAACTATAAAGAAAAACATAAAACTACACCTTCATAACTTGCGAGCAACACACAGATCTCAGCAAATGGTAGTACATTAAAAAAGGGGCATCATCAGAAATTTTAGAAATACTTAAAAGAGTAACTTCTAGACAAGAGGAGACTTTGAGAGACCATTGCTGTTGCCCTATAAGTTAGAAAAAACAATGATTTCTTCCCCACCACCTCATGTCTTCTTTAAGAAATTAGTGAGTTGTAGACATAAAATGATCCAAAGAAATTAAATCACAGAGAAGGGTAAGATCTTTCTATGTGCTCTTTCTATGTGATACAGTGGCCAAGTTCTTAATGGTAGAGTTTCCACAGGGGCCACTGGAATACTGGGCTTCACCAGGCACTGGAATGTTGCTGGGGTACAAAAATGTCTGCACACCTGGTAGGCTGGCATGAAGAGACAGAGACCTGTAGAAGCTTCTCATGTGCCTGCCACCTTCTCCCATGAGACTTCAGCTGAAGTATGTGGAAGTGGCATGAACACCAAAGTAGAAACAGGTACTGTGTAATCTTTCAGTGCTTAGAGACTAAAGTCCTACCAGAGGAAGTGGCCTATCATATATGTAAACAGAGTAGGCCAGGTTAGCCCTAAAGACATTGGGAAATAAGTAACTGAACCTACTTAAAGCTGAAACCCAGCCCCAAACTGGCTCAAATCCTGAATGGATTTCAGACAGTGACCCTTCTCCCTGCCCTACTCTCAGAAGAAAGGACATGCTGTCTTCAAAGAGGATGATGTTTTCTCCAGGGATTTTACCTGTTTCATTACAAAATTTGTGCCCTGCAATGAAAAGGTTACATAACAAGAGAATAAGGAATAGGACATGACAACTAAATGAGAGAGGCAAAAACAAAAACAAAAAACTTAACAGAAGACCCAGAAATGTTTCAGATGTCAGAATTATCAAAACTTTAAAATAACTTATTTTTTTTACTTTTTAAGACAGGGTTTCATTATGCAGTTCAAGCTGGCCTTGAACTCACTTAGTAGCCAAGGCTGGCCTTGAACTCACAGCGATTCTCCTGCCTCAGTCTCCCAAGTGCTGAGATTACAGGCATGTGCCACCACATCTGGTGAAATTAACTATTAAAATATACTAAATAAATTAGAAGAAGCGATGGACAAAATCACCAAAAAAGAATGAGAATCATAAAAGAAAAATAAGACCTCTTAAATAAAACTAAGTGATGGGACTGGGGATTTAGCTCAGTGGCGTAAGTGCCTGCCTGGCAAGCGTGAGGTCATGAGTTTGATCCCTGGTGCCAGGAGAAAAAAAAAAAAAGGAAAAAAATAAAACCAAGTGAAAATTTGAGATTTCAAACAATAAAATCCATGAAAGGGAGGTTTTCTTAGTGTCTATAAAGCAGAATGGGCTCAGCAGAGTATTAGTCTACCAAATAATAACAGTCAAAGTGGATGAAAACCACAGATAAAGGCAGAGTTTAAATGTAAATATATAATAAATTCTTAAACGCATAGGAAATAGATATTTAAAAAAAACACAAATGATGTTTGACTTATCATCAAAAAACAAAGAAAGGTAAAAGACAATGGCATCAATATCTTTAAAATGTTAAAATTACTCAGAATTCTAAAAATGAAGGGTATAAAATGACGATTTCAGACAAAATATGTCACCAGCTGTTCAGGCTATAAAGGAACAATCTGCAGGAAGGGGTGAACCCCACGAGGACCAAGTATGTGCATAAACGCAAAGGCGTATCTTCATAATCTAAAAGTATTGACTATTAGCAACCACTATGAAAGTAGCACGTCTAGGGATCCATAACATATGGAGAAATGAAAATATGACATGAGAAGGATCCAAATATTCCATCCCAAATATATTGCTTCAGTCTGTTTTGAGTTGGTTATTCAGAGCAACTGCAGGCCTCTGCAGACATAGGCATGGCTCTGAAGAGCTGTCCTTTTGTAAAGGAAATTTACATTTATCTATATTAAAATATTAAAAGCAGGCACAGGTTTTGTTCTGGGATGGTTGCTTATTTGTTTGTTCATTTGTTTATAATAACTGCTCCACCTTTCACGAAAAAGAGATTGGGGTCTGGCCCTTAGCCCAGGCCGATTGAGCAGAGGTAGCAGTAATTTGAAAGATGTCACCTGCAACACAAGACAACCCTCCCCCAAAACGTCCTCTCCAAATTCCACAGTCTGCAACAGTTCCCTTCCACAGAAGCACAAGCCCTTAGCCCTTTGCTAAACTCTGTACAAGACACAGCCATCCTGCCCGTTCTGTCCCTCTCAGAGTCTCATATTTCTGTGCATTATCAGTCATATAATAACATTTGTAGGTTCTTTCTTCTATGGTCTGCCTACTGTTTGTTTATTTCATAGACTAAAATCATCAAATCTTTGGAAGGAAGAGAATAAAACACCCCTATAGATATCAATAGCACAGTGGACTGGAGAAACTAAAAGGAATCATACTCTTGTATTCAAATAGTACAGGGGACAGTTCCTACTCTCATTTACTGAGAATAGTCAATGTTTTTGTGAAAATTTTGTAGTGAAGGTAAGAGATTTCTCTAAGCTAAGAAACCTTCAGAAGATTGCTTGTGCAAAGCTGAATAGTGTCTACCCTAATATGCCCACCTCCTAATCCCCAGGAAATGTGAGTATTACTTTACCTGGCTAATAGATCTTTGTGGATATGGGAAAGATGTCACCAGCAAAACAAGACAACCCTCCCCAAAAATATAATTGTCCCATTTTAAGGTTCTTAAAATGGGAAAATTATCTTGGATTATCCTGGTGGATCAAATGTGATTACACAGATCCTTATAAGAGGGAAGCATGAAGGTCACATTCAGAGAGGAGATACTATGACGGAAGAAGAGAGGAGAGAGAAAAGGAGAAAGGAAAAGAGAGGAGGACAAATACGAGTGTTATTTGAAGGTGCTATGTTGCTGGCTGTGAAGATGAAACAAGGAACCAAAGCCAACAGATGCAGGCAACTTCTAGAAATTGAAAAAAGCCAGGAAACAGTTCTTCCATAGAGATCCTAGAAGTAGCAGCTCTGCCAAAAACTAGATTTTGACTCTTTTAAAACCATTTTGGGCCCTGACCTCCAGAATTGTAAAGTAATAAAAATGCTTTTTCAAGTCACTAAGTTGTTAGTATATTGTTATAATTATAAGAAATTAATATACCTACAAAACTAGGATTTTCTTCCACATTCTTCTGTATCTACAGTATATTCTTTTAGTGATGAGATGGACATAGTTATAATGGGAAAAAAAGATAAAAAGTATTTATCAGACTAGTTGGCCATGAAAAGATGTTTAGTATTGCCTAATTGATCATGGGATACCTAAGCTTTAAATAGAGAAGTGACTTACATAGAGTTAGGAAAAAACACTAAAATGAAATAGTACTGGTTTATGGCACTTAAAATGGAGTCAAGTGTCCATTGTTAATTAGGTTCCAGAGATTTCTGCATCTGAGCATGGAAATTAGCTGCAGAAGTGACTGCTGCCAGACATAGGTTAACCTTTGACACACTAACTGTTACCCTCTGCTAAACTGTACAATAGATTCCTTTCCCTAAAATACCCAGAAACTGAAACCATGACCCATACCTTAATTATAAGACAGCTTAATAATGATTAATAATTCTGCCAGCACCAATAATAATTCCTGCCTACTAAGGAATATAATTTCCAAACATCTTTAAGGTTTAATGCTATGTGTAGATATAGTGGCATTTCTAAAACTTCCAAGTGCATTTTCAAAACTGCTTCAATTTTCTGTATGTCAGATCCTTTCCCCATGCTTGGCTCTTGTAGGTAAATGGACGCAACTTGTGATCATACTCTTGGGTGAAATGGTTTGGACTCACATAGGAAAACATCATGTTGTCTCCCTAGTATAAAAAACTGAAGGAGTTTGATTTATTTCACTTCTGAGTATTGTCTCACGTTGCATCCATTTACCCTATAAAAGCCTCAAGATTACCCTTTTTTACAGCTGAGTAATATTCCATTGTATAAAAATACCACATTTTTTTACCCATTCCATGGCTGATGGACATTTGGGTTGTTTCCAAGATTTAGCTATTACAAATTGTGCTGCTATAAACATGGGTGCACATAGATTGTTGTGGCATGTTTTTAATTTTTCTAGGAAAATACACAGAAGGGAAATAGTTGGATTGAATGGGACTTCCAATCCTAGGTTTTTGAGGAATCACCACACTGATTTCCACAGTGGTTGTACCAGTCTACACTCCCACCAACAGTGGAGAAGTGTTCCTTTTACCCCAAAGCTCTGCCAACATTTGTTTTGGTTGATTTCTTGATGGCAGCCATTCTTTCTGGGAAAAAAAAAACTGAAGGAGTTAGTGAGATCCAAAATAAGTGTACAATAGATATTGTGAAAGTATAAGGGGAGGCAGTGTCTAAAAAGGAAAGCTGGTAACCATTGTTAATTTCCTATTATTTTGTTTTAAAGTCCTATATTGTTTTCATTGTTTTGTTTTGATTAGTTTTATTCTGTTTTGTTTGGTTTGATTTTATTATATCTGATGGCACGGGCAGCTATTTCAAAGATAACAAGATATATCTCGGTAGCCATTGTTGATTTCCTATTGTCTTGTTTTGAAGTGCTGTGTGTATCACTTTTAAGGTTTTGTTTTGATTCATTTTATTCTGTTTTGTTTTATCTGGTTTTACTAGGTCTGATGTTATGGGCAGTTATTCTGAAGATAACAAGAGGCATTATGGTAGCTATTGTTGACTTCCTATTATCTTGTTTCAAAGTCCTGTATCCCTTACACTGTTTTATTTTGATTGGCTTTATTCTGTTTTATTTTGTTTGGTTTTATTCTCTTAAAAATAAAAAAAAACCGATTCAATTGATGATTTCTCAGATTGTAAGCCTCATTAGCCCCAAGTAAACACAATTTTTTTGGTTCTTGGCTATGTTGACTTTTTTCTGTCAGTGTACCACCCTTGAAGCCTTACTTGATTTTTGCAGTAACACAGACACCTGGAGCAATCTAGCATCTGGAAAAATCCTTATTGAGAAATTCCTTGTATAATCTTAAACTTTTCTTTCAAATAAAGGTTTAGGTACATAGGCATGCATACATGTATAACATAAAAATGACTATTTGCACAAATATATACAACATATACATTCTATGGATATCTATACATATGTATATACATATTATATATGCATGCATTTCCATGTACATCAGTAACATACCCTTGAAAGAGTACATGAACTGTTTAGAAAAGTAACCTTGAAGAACAAAGTTCCTAAAGGACAAAAATAGGAGTTTCAAGTTTGTAAATTAGACATCCTTTTACACCTCTCAAGTGTTGATCCATGTAAGTATATCACCATTTTTAAAGCATGCACACTTAGGGCCAGGGATATAGTTCAGTGGCACAGCGCTTGCCTGGAAAGCACAAGGTTATGAATTCAATTCCCATTACTGAAAAAAAAAAAAAAGGGCAGCAGCAGCCATGCAGGCTGAGAGGAGAATCAAGACTCCAACTAATGCCTTTCTATGAGCCAGTGGGTGCATGGGCTGCAAGACAAGAAGAGTAATGCTGTCACCACTAGCCCCATAAACAACTGGCTGATTTGGAGGAGCACAGGCTGAGGTGAAAGAAACTAAAGTTAAAAAAAAAATAATGCTTATATTGTTTGATTGACTTTGCAGGTCTAAAGCTGGTAGTCTGAGCATCTATTTGGAGGATAACAATATGCATTATAGCAACTGTGGGGGATTTCCTTCTGTCTTATTTTTGAAATCCAATGTTTTGCTCCATTTTATTGTTTTGTTTTATTCCTGTATGTAGTAACCTGAGCAACTATTTTGAAGATAATATGTAATATAATGACCATTGTTAAATTCCTATCATCTTGCTTTGAAATCCTATATCACTATTGTTGTTTGCTTTTGTTGTTGTTTTTTTTTTGTTTGTTTGCTTCTTGATTTTTCTGGGGGCTTTTTTGCTTTAAAAGAAAAGAAAAGAAAAGAAAAGAAAAGAAAAGAAAAGAAAGAAAGAAAGAAAGAAAGAAAGAAAGAAAGAATATATACTTACCACTTAAAGATTAAACCATCTCCTATTGTACCTCTATCACTAAGGCTCAAGAGAGACTCTCTGCTTGTTCCAAGATCCTTAACCATTTCTCTTACCCAGCATTCACTTCCTTTCCTTTATGCTTTGCCTGGAACTATGAGGCCAAAGTTCTCTCTGCCCTCAATCCCTTCCTACCCAATCTCTCATTTCTTAAGGCCCCCTACACAAATAAAGATCCCCCCTGTGGCTCTTCACCCACTCTGCCCTGCTTTTCTTTTCTTTATAGCATTTATCACTCATGGATACATTTTATTTATTTTTATTTTAAAGAGAAAAAAAGCAGAAAAATCAAGAAGCAAACAAGCAATTAAAAAACAACAACAAAAGCAAAATGATGACAACATATTGTATTTCAAAACAAGATGATGGAAATTTAACAATGGTTGTTATATTGCATATACTCAATTACTCAAAGTAATTGCTCAGGCTACCAGACACAGGCATGCAAGATCGATCAAACAATCTAATTTCCCTTTGAGCAGTTTCTTCCCCTTTTACTGTATCTATTGTAACCTTTATACTTTACTTCCTGTCTTGATCATTGCTTATCTCCCTCCAAAAGAGAGGTTACGAAGGCAGGTATTCTTGTCAGCGTGTGTACTCCTGCATCCCAAGTACAATGCCCGGTACTCCTAATAAATATCTGCTAAAGGGGTGAGAAGGAAAGGGAGTGGAGGAATAGGTAAGTGATCACTCAGTGATAGGCTGGGATCATTCACTGTTTTGCTGGCACCAAAGTGAAGAAGAATGATGAGAGAAGAGAGACGTATTCCCCGTGGCTACCCATCCCCCTCTGGCAAGAGCCAGGAAGGAGGAAGAAATTGCTGTGGAGGCAGGACCCCTCTTCTGTGTCAGCCACCGCCATCTACTTTTATGGGAGTGCAGGAAAAATGCTGCAAGGCGTGAGCTGGAGAAGAGGTGAGTTCGAAGGGGAAGGTGCATTATGACTGGGAAACTGCAGAAAAAAGAAAAGGAGTAGAGTTATCTCATTTCCAACAGGTAAATAGAGCACCATGCGCAGCTCAATAATGAAAGGGAAGGGGTGGGGGGAACCTACAGAAAAAATAATTTTAAATGGTACTTGGAACTTTGCTGCATCTTTTGGGTTAGGCATAGAAAAAGTTTCAGAGGAAGAGGTTTAGCAATTTTTTAAGGTCTAAATACACCCCTAGTATAAACGCGCGTAAGAGATTTCTCTGAAACGCTACTGAACCATTAGATAACCCACTGAGCCCTCCTCTGCACCGGGCACTGTGAGAGGCCCTGGGCAAATGATGCCCACACAGAGCTTATGTGCTCAAAATCAAGTCATCCAGCCCACAGATGAAGTCATCTCAGGCTGAGATTCGTGTTCCGCAGGAAAGTAACTCGGTGAGCCTGGGGATACCAGGATGAGGACGCTCGTGGGGGAAGAGCCACCGGCCCTCCCCTATCCTCCTGACTCATCTTTGCATTTTGGTTGCTTGCTGCTCAGTGTAACCCTCAGCACACAGCAGCGAGGACGTCATCGGGTGGCCTCTTAGAGCCACGGAATCTCAGTCCTCATCCCCAAACTCCTGAACCAGTCCGCGTTATAACAAGGTCCCCAGGATTTGTGTGCAAACTCAAGTTTGAAAACTTTTCGGGATTGCTTCTGACGGCCTTAAAAGAAGCAATATGCGAGTGCTTCCTCCCACCCCATCATCCAGTACCCGGGGCTGAGGGGAGCCCTCCGTGCTTTTCCCAGAGCCTCGCATGGGATTTAGCTCAGTGGCCCACTGTGGTAGCTGATGAACTAACTGGTCAGCTCCTTTCCCCTGCACCTCTCAAAAAATTAACGCCATATTCTTGTGTATCTTGGGGTGATCAGAAGACAGGTTGTCTCCTTTAATGGTGTGTTTTGTGATTCTCTGTGAGAAACACATAACATTTGGTTTTATTTACTTATTTGACCACAGGTGTTACTGTTTAATCTTTTAATTTCAAATATTAGTAGATAGCCTCCAGAAAAGAATATGACTTCCAACCACATGAGGAGGCAACTTGTGTGCCAAACCCAGGAATCAAGGTGTAAAGAACCAATATTTTTGAGAACAGACTATAAATATGGTTAAATCAGTATCTTATGGAGCTAATTCTAAAAGTATGGGATTTTCTGTAGCTATGATAGGTATAGTAGTGGTATTTTAAAAGATCTCATACTCTGCCAAAAACATTTTTGTTTGCTCACTTGCTTGCTTTGGTGTGGTACTAGGTTTGAACCCAGGACCTCCCACATGCCAGGCAAGCATTCTACCAATGATCCACATCCATACCACTCCTGTTGCAGTTTGACAGGGTCTTGCTAAGCTGTCCAGGGTGGCCTTGGATGTTCAGCTCAACCTCAGCCTTCCAAACAGCTAGGATTACAGGCCTGTGCCACAGGGCCTGCCTGGTTGGGTACACATTCTAATCTTAAAAACTCTTCCTATCTAGAAGTCCTTCGGTGTATTAGACTTGAGATTTTCTTGTGGCAAGTTAATTACCTGTGTCATCCCTACATCTTCCTTTATGATTAATTCTATTCTCTGTGCACATTACGATAGCCATTTTCTTTCTTCACTAACTCTAGAAAAAATCTTGACTAAGTGACAGTATACCACAGAAGTGAAGGTGGTGAACCAGGCATCAGATGATTTCCAAACTCACATGTGTTTCTTTAAGGTGACCAATTCAGTTTGCAGTGCATTTTTTTGGTCTATTCAAATCGTCTTAGACGTGAATATTCTTCTTCCAGAGCCTACTTCTTCCTCCCCCATCAGCCCAGTCCAAATCCTTGGAGCACACTGGCTTCAGCAGATGGCTCCAAGGCTGAGCCTGAGACCTGCTCCCTCCAACATATCTTCTCCATCCATAAAAGCGGCCAAGTTGGGGAGACTTACAGATGCTTCCTCCCCATGGCTCCCTTCCTCATACATTCACAACAGAAAATTACCCAGTGCTGAAAAGTGCTAGTAATCTGCCTTTCCCAACCTCTCCCGGGCCAAATGAGGTTGAGTGGATATTTAACCTTTGGGGGTGAGTACTCCCTGGATAAAGAAGTGACGCCATGACCAAATGATCCATGACCCTGTGACTCTTCCAAGGCACCTTCCCTTATCTTGCTGGCACCAATCAATTTGCTCAACCCAAATGACATAGGCAAAAAAACAAAAACAAATTCAAGTTAGGAGAGAACACATCCAGTTTATAAAGTAGAGACAATAGCTCATTCTCCTGGAAGTCACACACCTGGGCCACAAATGAACTTTTATGTATGTTTTAGAGTTGAACCAGCTTATGTAAATGAGTATTCACACCCAAATTCAGGTTTCCTAGTTTGCTTGAAAAACCTGAGGCTCTAGCTGTGTTAGGACCCCATCTTCTGGTTGTGTGGGATACTACAGACCTTTAGACATTAGCATTGTTTCCTTTCAAGGGACCAAAGTCAGTTACCCATCCATCGTCATGTTTTGGCTTTTTTTTTTTAAGCATAGAAGAAATTTTCTCTAAATCGATAATGGGAAAATATAAGATATCAGGTGGACTGATAAGAAAAATAAGCAGCAGCATATGTCTATGGGGAAGAAAGAAGCCACCCTTGTTTACCAGGCAGCACCCACTTGCTCTTTTTCTGCCCGACCTTGTAGACATTTAAGTTTGAAATCCTACCCTAGCGATGTGCAAAGCCTGGGGAAAGAATGGGTGGAATCCATTCTGAGCAGAAATCCGCTCTCCTAGCTTCATAATTCAGGCCCTCTGTCTGTGAAGGAAGCTGGTCGGACAGGATGGTCCCTTTTGGTTTGCCCAGAAAGTGTAATATCCTGTATTGCAATGAAACCACAAAGTCTCTGAGAAGGACAAGGTTTTCTAAAGCAGGTCCTGCCTGGGTAGGAAAAGCCAATACTGACACCCAGTGGTCCATTAACCTGCTCTCACTTGATGCCTTAAAATTGCTGAGGACTGCGAGGTGAGTTCAGGCATAGGCAAACCCTCTTTTGTGTCCTAAATATGCAAAAAACAAATGCTTACTAAAAGCCAGTGACGTGTGAAACAAAATTAGCATGCACTGGTTTGATTTTGAAGTCTCTGATCTGCCGTGTGTGTTTTGATTTAATGTGTCTATTATATCAAGGCACATGTACTCACACAATGTATTTCTCTTACAATACAGAAACAAATAGGCCTTTCCAGATGCAAGATTTATTTCCCAGGGCATGCAATCCCAAACACCCTGCACTGTCCTATCATGATTTCTTTGATTTATTAATTAGTCTTCTCATACTAAATCATAAATATCTGAGATGAAGAAGCCAGGGACCCTGTTTGAGTAGTTTTGTGAATCTGTTAACAAAGCCTCCTACCTTTAAATTTGGGCTCTTTCCTCTACTTCTAGTCTAGGACTGGCAGGAGAAATACATTTTGAGAACAGCGCTGTCAAAAGGCTAATAGTCTCCAGTGTTTTAAAATCAGTGAGATTTAGAATATCACTTCTGGTGACATTTATTCTGACTGTAGATTGAAGAAAAATGAAGGAATAAAAATGTATTTTAATAATTTTTATTTCACAGCTAGATCCTCTGATTTTGATCAAAAAAAGGCAATGGTTTGGGTTTTCCAACCCTAACATAAACTGAGCTCTCAATGCTACCCTTCAAGCTGACTTCAAAATAAGGGCACTGATGGAAAAGGGGGAGAATTTAATGACACCTCAAAAACATGTAGAGATCATGCTTTTTTGTTTCTGGAAAAGGTAACCCTGGTATCATGATAACAGACATTTAGGTAAAGAAAAATTAAATAGTACCACAGGCTCTTCGCCTTTTCATTAGCAATGAAATAAAGAGAAAGATTAAAAAATAAATCAGCCACAACCAAACAAGGAAAGTGAATGCCATAATATCCAAAGGGTAATCACCACGGAAGAATTTTAGCTCCATTTCAATCCTCCAGAGTATCTTGAGACTCCTGGAAATATTCCATCATGTTCCCAAATCAGAGAACAAGGACAAAGGGAACGTATACTTTTCATCTCTTTTGACCTCGGGGAAGCACGAAGGACAGCCTGGGGGCGGAGAAATGAAAATGGAAGTGAACATCCATATTGCCTTGCTCGGCTAGAAGCACAGGCTACTGAGCACTGTGCTAAACTGGGGGAAGCTTCTAGAAAAAAATAATACTATGCTTCATCAAGTGCAGCAATTCTAGGCACAGGGTAGAAAACAAAAATCTAAGAAAGAGAACGAGAAAATCATGTCTCCAATAAAGATTGATGACCCCCAACCCCAGTTGAATTCTCTCTCCTCACATCCCACCCACAGCTCTGTAGGTGAGGTGGAACAGCTCCTGAGGCCTGCAGCTGCAGCTAAAAGATGAGACGTCTCCAATGATGGCAGAATGGGAGCTGGGGAATCTTTAATCAGCCTGTCAAAGGAGGAGTGGGATACAGAGCAGCTCTCACTTCAGCAACAGCGCTGCAAAAAAGAAGTGTCACCCAGAAGATAGCCAAGAAAACAGGTCTTGGGAAAAAAAATTTTTAAAGTCTTGATCTCATAGAAAACAATACATCAGAGTTGGGAATATACCTTGGTAGCTGAGTATGTATATAGCCTGTGTGTGCCCCTGGGTTCTACCCACTGTAACTGAAAAAAAAAAAACAAAAAACAAAAAACGCCCAAGCACTCAGTCCAGTAAGTTAGTAAAAATAATGTTACTTATTTAGCATCAGTACATGTGTGCAGTACATCACAGGGAGTTAGTACTCTCATATAGCACATCTTACTTCTTATCTCCACCTCTCCTCCTCTCACACTCCCTCCCTCCATCTCTAGATCCCCTTCCCATTTGCAAAGGACCTATCTCCTTAATTCTTCTTGCTTATTTTTTTCATTTACTCTTTAAATTATTTATGCTTTGGATTTCATATAATATTTAACCTTGTGTGTCTGATATATCACTTAACATTATGGTCTCAAGGTGCATCCATTTTCCTAAAAGGAACAGAAGTTTATCTTCTTTGTGGCAGAGTAGTATTCCATTGTGTATAAATACTATATATTCTTTCTCTGTTCATCTGTAGATGGACACATAGGCCACTTCCAATATTTAGCTGTCATGAGTTGTGCTGCTGTAAACATAGATGTGTATGGATCACTGTCATATGATGTCTTTACCTCTTTTAAGATAACTAAAAGGGGAGAATAAGTAAATGGAATTTCTAGCTTTAATTTTTGGAAGACTCTCCACACTGATTTCCACAGTGATTGTACTAGCTTACATTCCCATCAACAATGTAGAACGGTTTCGTTTTCCCCATAGCCTCACCAGCATTCGAGGTTACTTGATTTCTTCATGATAGCCATTCTTTCTGGAGTAAGATAAAATCTCCATGTTGTTTTACTTTGCATTTATTTAAAGGCCAAAAATGTTGACCATTTTTTCAGCACTTATGGTCATATGTATTTCTTCTTCTGAGAAGTGTTTATTCATTTTAGTCGAGCATTTTGTGATTGGGTCCTTGTTGGGGGGCCTGATTTTTTGGAGTTCTTTGTATAATCTAAATGATAGTCCTCTGTCAGAGGAGTAGCTCCCAAAGATTTTTTTTTGCTCATTCTGTAGGTTGTCTCTTCAATCTATTTGTTGTTTCCTTGGTTATATAGAAGCTTTTAAATTTGATATAGTACTATTTGTAGATTCTTGATGTTATTTGTTGTTCACTGAGTGTTCTGTTTATGCCCACATCTTCAAGAGTTTCATCTATTTTATCTACTGCAGATTCAGTGTTTCTCTTTTAATATTTAGGTCTTTGATCCATTTATATTTATTTTGGTACACAGTGATGCATAAAGGTCCACATTCAATCTTTCACTTGGGTATAGTGAGTTTCCCCAGCAACACATGTGAAAGTCTTTCTTTCCTCCAGTGTATGTTTTTGGCCCCTTTGTCATAGATCAGATGGCTGACTGTACCTGGGGTTGTTTCTGTATTCTCTACTCTGTCCCACTGATCCACCTATCTGTTTTTTCTGTTTTTGTTTTTGTTTTTCAGCACCAGGGACTGAACTCACTACCTCGAACTTGCCAGGCAGGCACTTAGGCCACTGAACTAAATCCCCTCCCAACCAATCTGTTTTTGTGTCAGTCACATGCTGTTTCATGACTACAGCTTTGTAATACTTACAATCCAGGACTGAGATGCCTCCTGCTTTGTTCTTATTACCCAAATTTGTTTTAGCTACCCTGCATCTCTTATGGCTCCATACGAAGTTTAGGATTGTTGCTTTCTAATGTTGTGAGGAATATTGTTAGTATTTTGACTGGAATCACATTAAATTTACATAAGTTTTGGGTAGTGTGGCTGGTTTGACTACACGGTTCTGCCCATTTAGTCTCAGGGCACGTCTTTACATTTTCTGATGTCCTCTTTGATTTCATTTTTCAGAGTACTGTCGTTCTCATTTTAGAGGTCTTTCACCTTTTTTGTTAGGTTAATTCCTAAGTATTTAATTTTTCCTGAAGCTATGGGGTGATATTGTTTTTCTAATTTCATTCTCCATGAGTTCATCATTTTAGTAGATCAGCAGTGGCGAACCTATGGCAGATGTGTTATTGTGTTTTTCTTTTAAAGCAAAGGATGCTAAAGCATGAGTTGTTTTTTTTCTAAACTGATGCCTCAGTATTCAGGTTTAATAGCAGGGTTGGCAGTTTGTGACA
>RJWT010017003.1:8980-19660 GCA_004365215.1 Cuniculus paca | reverse complement strand
GGGCTGAACTGCTAGATAAGGGATTGTGAGTGGCAAAGTCTTTGATCAGGGTCAGCTATGGTGACAGGCCCCTGCAGGAAGACTTGCTAGAAAAACAAATGCCATTTAGAGCTACACCTGAGGTCTGCAAACTGCACCATCTGCCCCCGAAAAATGTTAACCCAGTAAAAGACCCAGCCTCACATTACCTCCCGATCAAGGATCCATGCCCCTAAATGAAGCCCTGGGGTCCACGTTTCCTGGACCAGCTGTCCCCCAAAGGTCTCTGTCATCATTATGCTCACAAATACAGAGACTGCAGGGCACAAACATGCTCAGTGCCTTCTACTGAAATCTTCATTGGGAACCTAAGGAGCTCACTCTAAGCTAAAGGAAACTCTGGACTGGTGTTCTTTACCTTCCTGGGGCTCTCATACTCTGCAGCATTGTGCCTGGCTGAGACTTGATCACTGGTCACTGTAGCTCTTTTTTCTGACTTTCACTTGGTCTGCACAAGCTACTGTGAACTCTACATGGGGCCTACACCATGCTTACCTCCATCGACCTTCCACTGTGCTAGAATTCTCTGTCTCTCTCTCCCTCTCTCTCTCTCTCTCTCTTTCTCTCTCCCCAACTCCTCTTCCCCCTTCCTCCTCCCTTCCCCCATTTCTATCTCATGAACATACATACACATGTGCATAAACATACATGCACAAACACGTGTACATTTAGAAACTTGGATACGTGGACTAGATTATGCCTCTTCTTTTCAAAGAATGAAGGAACAAGGAATGGAATATAATAAGAAAATTTTCTAGAAATCTCAGTCATTCAAATACCGAATAATCAGGAGGCCAAGAAAGAACAGAGCCTGACTTGAAACGTCTGGGAACATATTTCCAACTTCCCACCAGCTCCAGAGTCACTGCTTTCCACCAGGGACTTCTCTGGCCAAGCAGTTGCCCTCCCAGCCAAGAAGTTTTCATGAGTTCCCTGAGCCCTGTGGATTGAAGTCAGCTGGACTCCCTGAGGCTCAGATCAGGGGCTCTAAGTACTAAGAGATGACATGGACTCTGATGTGGTCATTAGGCCCAACTTCCCTAGGATGCCTATTGCTGGAAAAATTCTAAATTCAGAGTCCTAGTATTTTCTACCAAAACATTTATCCAGATCAAAAAATCTCCATTCCTGGAGGCTGTGAGTATGGGCCAATTGGCCCATGATATTTTGGGAGATACATTGCCTGAAAGTTTAGGAATTAGATTTGGTTGTTTCCAAACCTGGTTTACCTCTCAGGGTCACCTGAGAAAATTTTTTAAATTCATGTTTCTACCATATGCTGTTTGTTTGAGATGTTGATGCATTAAGTGTGGAGAGAAGCTCACATATCTGCAGTTTTCTGAGCATCGGTCATATTTCAAGTCACTAGATTTGAACTCCCTTAAATTATCTCCTGTTCAAATTGGACATTTATTTCTTGCTGGCTTAGTGGAGGGTCTTTGAAGACAGGGTGATCTGGCAGAGTATCTGCATAAGGCCAGACAGAGCTCTGTAGGGGGGCCCCTGACCTGCAGCAAAGTGGGCAGGTGAGAAGACTTTTACCTGTGCATTGCAGGCGTTGTGAAGGAGAGGTTGCTTCAGTGACATCCTCTGCAGACTGAGGTCTCTCCTTTCACACAACCCAGAGCTACTCTGTCCATCTCAGCTAACTCAAAAATGCTAAACCATGTGACTTCCTCCCTCCATTGGCCAAGGTTAGTCAAGGGGCCAAAATGGCTAAAAGACATTTCTTTACTCAGCCAGGAGAGAACACTGTTTCTAGGTCAGAGTTGAAATTTTGACAACTGTCCTTGAGAAGCTTTAGAACACCAGCTACTACCAAGGAGGGAAGACTTCCCCAGATCCACAAGGACCACACCATTTCCTTAGTGGTTCCGGAGGCTGAGCTGGAACCCAGGCTGTCATCTGAGAAGAATATGAGGACCCTGGGCACTTCACCAACAACCTTATCGAAATTCTTCTTACTATGGCTTTTAAGTAACATGGTAAATGTAGCTCTTATTTCCATTCTCCAAGAATTAAATAGATTAAATTCTTCAATCTATCTTCCATGTGCCATACCATGAGAAATAGCAAAATTATGTTATATATTTATCTATAAATAAGTGCCTAATACATTCATTCTAATCCAATTTGATTCATTACATGAATGGTCAGTTTAGGAGGCTGAACCAAACCCCATAAGGTCAAGGAATCTAAGATGCATTCCTTAAATTTCTAGTTTCAGATCTCCTACTGAGTTATAGAAACATGCAATATATGATCATTTTCATGAATTGTAAGATAATCAATATTAATGGCCTCATACTTCAACATCATCACTATCATTACCACCAAATAAGGCAAAGATTACCTGCATGATTATATGGTAAATATTGTACATATTATTATTGTAATAAATAGTGGATTCCTTCACAGATGTACCTTGTGGGATATACCTTTTGAAGAGAGTTTGAAATTTTAAAGTTTATTTAGGGTTTAAAAGTACTTTCCTCCTTTCTCATATCATTGTGGTGGGTTTTAAATTTTGTTTGGGAATTTGTTTACTTTTAGTTTTGGCTCTCTCTCTCCCCTATATCATTGTAGCAGTTACACATAAATCTTTAGCTACCTAAACAATTGATTTATTTGTCATTAATCACTATCTTCTTTTGATTCTCCCCTAAAAATAAAATATTCACTTGAACAGTTTCATAAAACGTATTACTATGCTAATTTACCATAACATCAATCCTCCAAAAAAAATAAGAGTTTTAGACTAATAAACACTATAATGATGAACTATATGATGAACTAATAATGAACATATGATGAACTGATGATGAACACTGTATAATGAATGATGGTTTGGATGATAGGAGTTACACTAAAATGTCCTGATGGACTTGGGAGTATCTATGTACACATGGCAGGCAGGATTTTAACATTTCACAGTCCACTGTCTCAGGCACACTACAGATTATTGAAGTTCAGTCTCCTGTAGTTGCTGGTTGGATTGGCATTTCTTTCTACTTGAAGTGGCATCTTCAGCTCCCTCCTGCCTCTTGCGATTAGCTGAGACAGAGCCAGAGGAAAGAGTTCTGTGAGTTCCCCGGCACTCAGAACCAGCCTGGGGCTGCTCTGGCTCAGCAGGGATTGTGCTGGAGAAGGCAGCCCGAGATCTAACTCCTCCAAAAATACATGCTCTCAGGAGTGTCTCATGCACCTGGCTCTTGAGGCAAAATTAATCTAGCCTTAAAACTTTGGGTTAACTCCTACAAACCTGTAGTTAATACAAGCTGAAGCTCCTTTGCTGTCTTGCCCGTAACAGATGGTAAGAATTTAGAAAGGCTTTACAGCATAATAGGCAACTTTGGAGACCTGGAAAATCACCCAGTAGGTGAAGTGTTGGGAGAATATAAGGTCATTATAATTAACAGAAATAGAAATAATTAACAGAAACAGAAATAGAACATTCCCTGAGAAACTGCCCTCCAAAAGGAAGAGAAAAGTTCCCAACATTGTGGTAACATTGTAGAAACTGGGATGCTGCTGCCCCTAATGCCTGCCATGAAGAATTCCTACTGAGAAAGCTCCCAACTGGAAGGTATAAAACTTCAGGTTAAACTCAAAGTTTTCTCAAACATTTTCTACTTATAGGAACTATTTTGTGTTCAACTTATCATCACCATTAGCACCACCACTACCATCACCTTTACCATTTTCTTGTCATCATTATCATTACACCATCATAACCTTTGCCATTATTATCATCATCATCACTGTTGTCATCTCCATCATTACCATCACCTCATCACACTGTCACCTCCATCCTCACCATTATCATTGTTACCATCATCATAATCATCATTATCCTGATGAGCAACAGCACTATCACCTTCATCACCAGCATCACCATCCTGCTCACACTGTCACCATGAACATCCAGACAGTCATCACCACCGTGTTCATCATCTGATTTACAGTACCACTTCGAGCTGCAGAGAAGAGATTCTCACTCCTCCTTGAGTGTCAGGGCTGGGCATTTGTCTCTTATACCCTGACCAGGTTACGTTTTTGTCTTTGTTTATCCCTTCCATAGATGATTCACAGACAAGTCCAAATTGGATCTCATCAAGTATTTGGTTGTTTGCAGGGTATAAAAATGTGTCTTAACCCTTCCAAAAGTTTATTTTCTCCAAGGAGTACAGAAATCTTTCTTCCCAAAAGGGCTATAGCCCCTAGATACTTCAGCTCTTAGAACTAGTATGAAAGTAGAGTGGAAATTTTTCTGCTATCTGTAGGAGAAAGTTCCCATAAAAACCCAAATGTCTGCTATTGAGCACTTCAGTGAGAATCAATGAGGAGAGACTCCAACAGCTTCCAAAGCTTAAATAAAAACCTTTTGTAAAATGTTTACTATTTGGGCCCTGGATTTAGCCCAGTGGTTCAAGTGTTTGCCTTGTGAGTGCAAGGTCATGAGTTCAATCCCCACTACCAAAAAAAAAATGTTTACTATTCATTCATGTTTATATGTGTAAATAATAAGATTACTATGCTTTTATGTATAATTTGCATGCAAAACAGTTAACCATTTCTCTAATACATTATAATGCAAAGTTAATTTATGAAATATTTTAAAGAAAGAAAAAATAAATGCAAATTTCATCTCGTTCATACTACTAGTAAGCGTCGTGTGAGCAGTACGACACATGTGGGTAGATAAGTATGTACAGTGCTCTGAAAGAAAAGGGCAACACAGTGTACATGAGGGATGAATAAAGATACCCTTAATCTCATAATTTCTGGACCAGGAAAATTGCCTGCCTCATACAGACCCTCAGTAATTGGAGGAACTGAAGAAGATCTGAGAGGCTCCAAGCTACACAAGCCCTTTCACATATGATATCTCATCAAGTTCTCAAGGCCTAGCAGGGAGGCACTGTTACTATCACTATTTTATTAAGAGGAAGTGACAACTTCACAGTGAGTTTAAGTAGCTTTCCTAACGTTACACAGCTAGTAAATGATAGAACAAGGATTCAGATCTATACCACCATGAGGGCCAAATCCCACCCACCACCCCGAAAGCTAGACATGAATGGTTTTGCAATCTGTAAATGCAGAAAAAGTGAAAAGAATAATACAGGCATCCTTCAGTGTCCACTGGGTTTGATTCCAGGACCCTCTGTGGATACCAAGCTCACAGAGGCTCAAGTCACTTATACAAAATGGTGTGGTATTTGTGAATAACTTATGCACATATTCCCATAAGTTCTAAACCATCTCTATATTACTTATAATATCTAGCATGCTGTAAATACCATGTAAATAGCTGTTATATGAGGTATTTAAATTTTAAAAATTCATTACAGTAGAAAACAAATTGTAATTAATCCCCCTCAAAATACTCAAAACATTCCCCCTCTTCCAACACCTTTGTCCCACCATTCTTGGTGATATGTTTCTTACTGTAATAAGTTCATTTAATTTAAACAATTCACCTTATTTTTTCAATAGCCACCTGTGTGTGTTGTTCAGAGAAAAATGATGTTTAAAAGCGTGTACATGTTCAGTACAGAAGCAATTTTTTCTAAATATTTTTTACTCTCGACTGGTTGAATCCACAAGTGCAGAACTTGTAGATATGGAGGGCAGACTGTATTTCATGACATGCAAAATTATATGTTTACATGTTGAAATCTGTGTCCACAAATCCAGGGCTAGAGGAACGCAGCCAGGCCAATTCATCGACATATCACTGGGTGCCTTTGCGGGTCAGTGGCAGAGTTGGTGGTGGAGACAGAAACTGTCTGGCACACTGACTTTTAGAGATGTTACCTCTGTGCCCTTCCCAGGAGAGGGGGCTGGCACAGGCTGAATGGCTCTGCTCCAGAGCTCAGATCTTAACCCTGACACTCTGCATTTACTTCTACCCCCTGGGGAGGCTTTGACATGTCTCAGTCTCATTTCCCACCTCATCTCCCACTTCTCAAACCCATGGACCCATCATGTCTCTGGACTAGTGCCCCGCCATGTCTCACCACCACCTCTTCCTTCCCAGTGAACAGCAGCAAACACCTCGTCAGGAAATTCCGAGGGCACCTGCGCACCAAGATTGAGTCTGGGGAAGGGACAGTCCCCGTACGGGGGCCCAGCACAGTCCAGACGTGGGACGGCATCCTGCTGGGGGAACAACTGGTCACCATGTCCTGCACAGACAAGATTGCCAGGTAAGAGCCCAATTAGTATCCTCTTCTAAAACCCACCAGCAGGCTCAGCTCAACCCACATCCCAATCATGAGTGAGGTCAAAGAAACACAGTATATATTGTCAAGGGCCTATGTGACAAAGCATGGCACCTCTCTCCACCAGCCAGTCCACATGCTTGAAGCAAAAGTGTCCTGAAAGTTGGCATGGGGTTGCAGGCCTATAATCACAGCACTTCGGAAGGCAGAGCAGAAGAATCACAAGTTCAAATCCAGCCTGGGCACCTTAGAGAAACCCTGTCTCAAAATTGAAATTTTTTTCAAAAATGGGCTGGGGATATAGCTCAGTAGAAAGGCCCTGGGTTTGGTGCCCAATATGACCCCCCCAAAAAATATATATATATATGCAGAGAGCGAGTACCTAACAATTTCAGGTTGCCACTGTAAACAAATAAAATCTATGACTTGAATCCACTGTCCCTGAATAGTCTGATCATTATCCAGACAGGCAACAGAATTAACTGAGAGGCAAAGGGGCCCTCCCCTCCAGGCCGCTCACCTTTCACTAAAGCTTGACAAGCACCCAAGGAAAGACACTGAACTTCAGCTGGTCATGACATCTCTCCCCTACTATTGTGAAAGGCGTTTTCCTTTTAGAAGTTTTCAAGTCTCCATATGCTGGTCTCAGGAGGGGAAGCCTCAGTTCCTGGGTGAGCAGGAAGAGGAGAATTTTGCACAAAGGGTATCCCAGCTCCCTCACAGAGCTCCTGCTAGTCAATGAGAGTCCCCAAGAATGGCATGTGTCCCCCTGATACCCCTGACTCATTCTGATGCCCTAGATCAGCTCCCTCCACTCCCTGTCCTCCATGCTGATGCCCCAAGAATGTCGTCCCCACTTTAGGAACGTTTCCATAAATGCACTTTGGAAAACAATCATAAAGCACACTTCGAGGGATGGAGTACAGAAGCTTCAGTTTACCTGAAAAAGCCGTAAGCTTTCTAAAGCCATCCAATAATAACAAGAGTGACAAAGTGGTCATAGAAATCTTGGTTTAGGAGTGAATCGGATCTCTTAGAAACTTTGATAGATGTAAGATTGCATAGCTTATAACCCAAGTAAAAACAATTTTCTGCACAAATGTGGTTTCTAAGCAAGTGTATGCCATCAAATTCCTACAGCATGTCTGTTGCTAAAACTCCCTCCAAGAACACATTGGTGGCTGAAACTAGTCTAAGAAAAGAAAGTTGATCTCACAGGATGTGAGGGGGACAGAGGTTGGGGAGGAGTGAGAGAAAATGAAGTCTGAGGAAAGCCAAACATATCACCTAAGGCAAATTGTACTGAGACAGGAAGCATCTCGTACCCACGAGGTCCTCAGCTTCCTGCCACCACCGCAGGATCTGAGTAGTTGAAAAGGGGTGGAGGGCACGGTGAGCTCCACAATGTGCAGCTGAAATGCAGCCATCCCAGAGCTTCCCCAGCACACAAACTCTGTCTCCAGGATCTATGCAGCACAGGACATATCTTATGTGCTCAATAAATATTTGTGGACCAACTGAATGGGACTGTTTACCTATTAGAGCCCATGGAACTGGTCCATTCAGTACCTTTCACAGTGGAGAGCAGAGCACAAAGTCTGAAGAATGAGAGGACTAAGTTCATTTTAAAGTCAAAGGTGGGGACATCAGGCAATGCTGAGAAATGCAGAGCCAAGCAAGAAGCCAGCAGGCCAGGTCCCAGGAGGGAAGAGGGCAAGGTCCAGAATTTCACCCTCTGCCTCTGCCTCAGGATCCTCCTCTGTGAGGCTTTTGCGGCCACAGGATGGATAAAACGTCAACTCCTGAGAACAGCGATTCCGGATTCTCATGGGAAATTACCAAACGGCTACAGGAAAAATAGTGCCATTTGCTACCCCTGCTTTGATTGCCCCTGGCTCAGCAGAGGAAGGAGACGGCCTAATGACAATAAATCAAAGCACTGATTTCTGTATCAAAGGGAACAGCCTGTAGTCGTCAAATAGCTCATCTTTCGGAGGAAAATGTATTCCTCCTTTGTAATACTTCCATCTATTCATGGAGTAAAAGAAAAAATGCCACAATTTTCACTTTACCAGAAATTCTCTGGGTGCCCTAAGATGGCATTGGGTTTCTAAATTAACTCTCAGACTCCCCAGGAAAATGAAGTAAATTAATGCTCCAGAAATGAAATTTTGTTTTCTCTTGGATCTTAAACATCAATAGACAGTAAATTAAACAGGGGCTACAAACCTGCATTGCATTGGTTGTTGGCAGGTCTATCGACGGTAATGCTGCAGCTCAAAACCCTGGCCTTTCTCTTTTTAATAAAATCTCCTTGAAAAATAAAGGTCTGTATTGTCTTCCCTCCAGAGATTTTCAAACAGCATCCATGAAGAAAGATTCTCAATTCTTTTTGAAATAGAGAATGAAAGTTTGGAGAAATTTTCATGGCCCTGGCCCTGGCTGGCTAAAGTGAGAACTCCCCCTGAATTTGCCCAGGAATTAATCCACGTGGGCTAGGTGGTTACAGCTTGGTATACACATCATCCCTTCCCCTTCACTTAGTCTCTTATCCCTAAAGCTGGCGGCCAGGTAAGGAGACAGATGAGAGGGACATGATGGAGGGAAGAGGGTGCCTGCTGAGGCCTGAAGATGTCCCCTCAACCCCTCATTCAGTTCCTTCAAAGTCCACCTCCCACTCCCTGCTTCCATTTCTATGTTAGCTGTCTCTTCTGACTCTTCTTTGGCTTTCTCTTTCTCTGTCATTCCTCCTCCCTCTCTCTGTCTGACTCTCCTTGTCCCCATTTTTCCTTCTGTCTCTCTCCCTCATCTCTCACTCTTTCTGCCTGTCTACATTTTTCTATCTCTCTGTTTCTGTGTTTCTGACTGTCCATCTCTCTGTCTCTCTGTCTCTGTCTCTGTCTCTCTCTCTCTGTTCCTCTCTCCCTCTCTCTTTTTTTCCCTCTGTCTCTCTCATCTGCTCCCCATCTCGCCCTCTTCTTTCTTCCTGGCCAGGTCCCTCTCACCTTCACCCCACTCATACTCCCTGAATGAGATGCGTGTCTAAGGCTTACCACTTACTGCCTCTCTGCCCCCTATGTCCCTGCTGCACCCTCGTTCCCTACCATGGTAGCGCCATCCTTCTCGGGTCCTGTCCCCATCACCCCACCCAATCTCCTTCACTAAAATTTCAGGGAATCTTTTCTCTGACGCTGTCTGCTCTGCGTCTGAGCTCTGACCTTCAAAGGATCTTTGGTGCCAATAGATTTGCATGAGATCTGTCACAGTGAGATGCACATGATGGCCTCTGACAAACACTGCCTGTGGGTAATGATGATGAGGACAGGGCAATGGTGACCATGACAATGACAGAAATAATGCCACTAGCTTTCAATGGTCCAGTCTGGGTCAAACAAAAGCAATTGGCATCTAAACGCATCCTTTGGCATGAAGGTCCTTCACATCCACCACAGCCAAACCCTGAGCATAAGGATGTGGAAGCTAAGGCAGGAGCTATTTCAGAACAGAGACACATTTGCCATTTTTGAGCAGCAGCATATGTTATGCTAATGATTCAAGACCATAAGCATCTGTAACATGCATTATTTGTACAAAGGCTTCACAAAGAGACCATCTGATAATGTGTGTGCTCATCTCCTTTCTATCCTGTACAAAAACAAAACTTCAACCTAGTACTTAAATAACGTTTAAAATAAAGGATCTTTGTACACAAATACAGGTGAAACATTAGTCTAACACAATGAATTAATGATGCTCAAGGCTCTTTGAGAGTAGGGCTCTGAGGACACAAAGAACATAGGAGTCATGGTGCATAAAATGGGGAGGACACACTTGGCTGTAAAAACTGATACACTTTACCCAGTGATGCACTGTACCCAGTGCAACAGCAAGCATGCAGAAAACAACCAGCCTTCGAGAGCAGACCATTAAAATGTCAGACAATTTTGAAAGTCAATTATTAACGTAATCATCAGTAAAAATTAATTATACACACTTAAAACTAAATAAATTACATTAAAACAAAGGTAATAAATACTTAATGGTCGCCACTTCCAAGTTATCTTTCTAACATTTATGCTCTTGAATTATTTACACTTACTGTACCTGTACAGGGGATACCACAAAGTGGGGCATTACTGTCGGAGCCTCTTTATCTCCTTCCAGGTCTCTCCCCAACAACCTCACATGGCAGCTTGAAACTGGTGGCAGTAATGGTATTTACTACAGCTGCAGGTTTTTTGTTTTTCAGGCTGATTGTCACCAGTAGACTACTAGATCTGAGTATCAGGAGAAACATATGCAAGCAAACTCAAGTCTAGAAATAACATATCTGAGACTGACTGTGTAGTCTGCAGGCCCTCGTCCCTCCTTTAAATTTATCCTTCCCACCAAACTAAGCTTCTTGTGAACAAAG
>RJWT010017002.1:0-19556 GCA_004365215.1 Cuniculus paca | reverse complement strand
AAAAAAACAAAACCTGCCCAACTTGGACGCTGGCCGGGCTCACGCGGAACCGAGGGCCGGCAGGAGGAGGGCGGCCCGGGCTCCCCCGCGCCTCGCGGAGCGCGGAGCAGGTGGGATTCCGGGAAGCCACCGCCGACTTACGTAACCAGCTTGTCAAACCCAGCCCGGGACCTCCCCCTCCCCGCCCCCACCCCAAACAACAACAGCCCCAGGCCAGCCCGGAACGGGCAACCCGGCCCGAGAGCCCCGAGCCCCCCGCACGCCGACGCAAGGGCGCGGACGCCGCTCAGCCCCGCCGCGCCACCACGGGCGGCCCGAGCCCGCGGCCCGCGGTACGGCGCGAAGGAGCCCCGGGCGGAGGTCGCGGCCGCCCGCGCCCCGGTCTGTCACCCCTCGGAGCCGTGACAGCGCCCCACGCCGCCCGCGCCGCCGCCCCCGCACTCACCTCCACGCCGGCCCCCGCGCAAACAGCGGGTCGGGCTGGAGGAGCCGCGCCAGACCCCTTCTCACGCTCGGCGGCGGGACACGAGGGGCTGAATGCCGCGGCGCGCACAGCCCGCTGAGCTCATCCCCAGTCCGGCGCTCCGCCCTGCGCGGCACCCCCGCCCGCCCAGGCCTGCCGTCTCAGTCAGACGGGACTCCCCCTCCCCTCGCGCTCGCCGCTGCCTCCGCCTCCTTCTCCGGCTCCAGGCGCTGTAGGCGCCGCCAGCGGCGCCATCTTGGTAGTGACGCAAGAGGGTGGGCGGGGATCGCGCTCGAGAGCACCAATCACAGGCCGAGCCTGGCTGGCGGGGGCTGCGGAGAGCTGCGTCGAGAGTCGTGGGGTCCTAGCGCGGAGCCTGAGAAGGGCGGGGGAGACGGGCGGGGCTGAGCCCGGCGGGCTCGTGACGCGCGCGGTGTAGTTGGGGAAACGCGCATGGTGGTTTCCCCTTAGGTCGGGAGATCCCGAGCCCGAGGAGGGCGTGGACGAGGCCTGCAGTGCCTTCCTCTTTCACCACCCCGAGGCACGAGGATCCAGCGTGCGCCTACTGACCTGTTTCTGTCTTCCTCCCGGGAGTCCTTTCTAGCTAGAGCTCGGCGCGTGGGTCTGAGCCGCCTCTGGTCCCCAAGGACACTCAGATTCTGCAGGAAACCCCCTGGGGGTTAGCAACCTCCTCGTGGGTTTCGGTTCCAAAATAGAAGGTCAGGTAAAACGGGGAACTCAGGGGGGCTGCTCCGAAAAGTAGGTTGATAAAACACCTATTGTTGGCCGAAAGGTGTCCGTTACCTTGCTTCATTGGATATGGCCTACTTAAGCCCGACTGTGGCTCCACTATTAATGGCTGTTGGCAAGTTGCCCCTGAAAAATGAGAATAATAAAGGTTGATTACCCTTACAGGGTTACTCCGAGCGTTAAATTCTGTAGTACATATGCAGTACTTAGCATAGTGCCTAAAGTACTCAATAAGTGCAAGATACTATATCATGGACAAAATAAAGGAAGTAATAGGACCTTGAAAATTCCTCTGGCTTCAAGTCAGCTTGTGCAGAATAGGCATTCATCCTTTTTAGTGACCAGCCAGGTTTGTAGTTTTATGTTCTAGTTCAGCTTCTTCCATTGTAGTCAGTCCGTAAACATTCATTGAAACTTAAGCAGAGGGAACACATAGAAGAGGGAATCAGAAAGGCAGTTGCAGTCTAGTGGCAGAAGAACAATCAACGTTTGGGAGAGAAATGCGCTGTAATGGTTATGTAAAGAATTCTGGGATAGCATATACCAAAATGGTTTTGAAAAGCCAATTCCCAAGGGAAGGCTCATCGGAAGCAAGAGATGGAGCCAGTAATGGGAGAAGGCCTGGAAAGTTGTGTAGGCAGAGGGAAAGGCTGTGCGAGGAACCTGTGGCCGGAAGGAGCTGGGCAACTAGAGCTGAGTGAACTCCGTGGTGCGAAGGAAATTGTTTTAAGAAACCTGGAGTGATACAGGAGCAGGTGGTCCTCAGTTGTACAGGACCTAAGAAGACCTGGAGACAAGATTGGGCTTTGAGGATTGCAGATTCAAGGTTGGGAAATTTAGTAACGTAGACTTTGACTCAAAGTAAAATAAATAAATAAAAAGGGTTGGAGATACAGTCCAGTATGAAGCCCCTGGGTTAAATCCCCGGTACATATCACAAAAGAAAAAAGGTTTTGGCTTTATTCTAGTTGTAAGCAGGAGCCATTGAAAGCTTTTAAGCAGGGAGCCACGAAATTAGAACAGTGACAGGTGTAGTATGGCTTCTGTGTTTTTATTTCAGCCAATATATGGACCAAAGAATTGCATTCAAGGTTAAAAAAAAAATGAAATTGCGCCTCTCCATCCTAAATTGACTGACTCATATTCCAGTGTTCTGTTTTCCAATTGTTAAAAAATGTGTGACATAACATTGCATACAGAAAAGCACTTTCACTGAAAATTGTTTTTTAAAAATAAGTTTTATTAAGTTGCAATTGGTAACTCCTCTTCTTTCCCTTCCTTTTTTGGTTTTAATCATTGCTACACCTGATTGCTCCATTCCTCTCTGAGGAGTAGTTTGGTGGATTAAAATATTTGAGCAGCAGCAAAAATCACTTAAGATACATATATATATAATATATATATAGTACAAGTTAAAATGTTAGACACACTTGCAAGAATAGCTTAAAGGATAGCTCTGAACTCTAAAAAGTTTCAGTTTGAAGGTTTGTAGTTTTTTTTTTAATCAAGGAAGATAGCTCCGAAAAGAATATTTAAAAGCAATAGAAAACCAATTAGAAGTGTCTCACTGTGTGCTTAGGAAGTATCTTTACTTCAGAGCCCCTAGTAGTCATGAATCCTCTCTCCATCCCTGGCCTGTGTCACTATAGTCACAACTCCATTAATTTAAGCCCTAAATGTGATTTGGGAAAGACATTCTAACTATGTAGACAGGAGCCAGATAAAAAATGTGGCTTATCAATTTTGGCCCCAAGCTATTTCTGAAATGATGTTACCTTTCACACTTGGAACTCTTACCTGGCTGTTTCTTAAAGGTATTTTTGAACACTGTCATTTGAATGATGCAGGAGGGGAAACTATGAAACCAGTAACCTTTTACAGCACTGGAAGCTCAACCTGTTGTACAGCTCAGTCCCCTCCGCCTGTTAAATCCAGGTACCTCAGTGGTTATGCCACACATTTCCCACATCTTTAAATGAAAACCTGAAGCGCCGAAGCAGTCCTTGATATGTATGCTGCAGGGCTTCCTCCTAGCTGAGGAAATCTTCCCCTGGGAATTGATGAGCTTTGAGAAACTGGTTGGATGTCTCCGAAGGCAGAACACACTTTGCCAAAATGTATTTGTGTCGGAGTCATATCGCAATGTGTTTAATTCACCAGCTAAAATGTATCAGTCCTGTGGTCAAATCAGCAGTTTCTTTCTTATAAAGACCAATCTGGTGAAATTCTTCCTGAAAGACAATTTATCTGAACAACCATCTTGAAGAAAGCAAGAGACACTAGGGTAACCATTGTTAATCTCCTGTTGTTATGTTTTGAAAACCTGTATAGCTTGCAGTGTTCTGTTCTGAAATGCTATATTATGTTTGACTCTATTCTGTTTTGTTTTGTTTTATTTTGTTTTGTTTTGTTTTATTCTATTCTCTTTAAAATAAAAAAAAAGACAATTTATCTGCACAATTTGCAAGAATAACAGTAAGGGGCTGGGGATTAGCTCAGTGATGTAAGCCTTGCCTGGCAAGTGCGAGGTCGTGAGTTCGATCCCCGGTGCTGGAATAACAGTGAGAAATGTCATGTTAGAAATGACAGTCTAAGCCTGGTGCTTGAGAGGAATGGCACAAGACAGGAGGGCTGTGGCAGTCTGAGCCACACTGCTGTCTCTGCCCTTTGGCGGCCATCTGAGGAGTCATCTTTAACTCACCACTTTGAAAATTACCACTTCTCGACATTCTCAAGTCAGTAATTTCACCTCTAAACAATTCAAATTTTTACTCTTTAAATTACAAAGTTATTTTTAAGTAATGTGTTTGTTTAGCTGTTATTGTGCACAGTCAAGTAAAGAAGGCCCCTTGATCTTTACTTTAAGTGGTAAGACACCATAACTGAACAAAGTCACTTTGGTCAGCATTTTTATATCAAATCCTGTGCTGAATCTTGAAGCTACACACTGATAATACACAAGCCCAAGGTACAGAAGTCATGCACCCAGGCAAATAGCTTTATTGAAAGTCAGACACTGATGAGTTCTTCACTAGACAGATAAACTTGGGCACCAGGGGGACTTAATTCTCATTTTGAAGATTGAAAGTGACCAAAGAAGATGACATTTGAGCCAATCCTGAGAGAACCTAGACTTTTTATAAAAGATGAGGACATTGAGTTAGGGACTGAGGGTGGTATAAGATAGGAAACTTATCTTGTTTTCTTTTTTCTTCTGCTGTGCGTCTTTATAATAGATATAATAAGTGAAAGAGATGCTCATAAACCATTCCAACACTTTGACTGTCTTTGGGAGTGGCCAGAGGTTCAAATAATTTGGAAGGATGGGTATCTGTGCTGACTTGCAGGAACTATGAGTCAGCTTCTTTCATCTCAGCACTCTAGGTGCAGCCTGCGTATTTAGAAAACATGAAACTGAGCGATTCAGACACCTTCTTTTCTTTTTATTGATTGGCCCAAACATGCATCTCCCAGAGCAGACAGCAGGGACACCCTTTATAGTGTCCAGGCTTAAGGAACCCAGCCAGCAAAGGGAAACACCTGCAATCCAGAAGAATAAACAATGGCAGATCTTGTGTTTTCCATACAGTCCCGAAGAATAGGAGACAGACACATGGAAAGTTTATACTCTTACTCTTCAACATTTTATATTTAACTCCCTCTAGATTTCTTTACTGAGTTTGAGCTCAGCATTTTCAAACATGAACTCATTATCTTTAACCCAAACCTGTACTCCCATATTTTATTTATTGACTAGTAGCCACAGTGTACCTAATCACAAAAGTCAAAACTTCTGAGTCATCAACTCTTCTTTTTTTCATTCCTTGACACCTAATCAATCATCAAAACCAACTGACATCACCTCCTTAACGTCAATAATATTCTTCCCTGCCTCTCCTTTCCCATCTCACCAGACCTAGTTCAATTTTCTTTACCTGAAATTTTGCATCAGTCAGATCTAATTGGATTTCTTGTCTCCTGTCACTCTGTTCTTTAATCTATCTCTGTTGCTAAGCTGATCTTTCTAAAAAAGAAATAAGATCAGCTGTTGCAGTCTGAAGTTGTGAGATTCCTCCTCTCCTTTCTGGTCTTCCTAGAAAGATCATCCATGTCCACTTTTGATGCTACCTAGAGGAGCCAAGCATTAGAGCCTCTGCCTCTTTTTCCAACCCCTTTTGAACAATACTAAAAGGCCCTCTCTCTTGCTTGCTTGCTTTCTCTTTCTTTCTTTTCTTTCTTTCTTTCTTTCTTTCTTTCTTTCTTTCTTTCTTTCTTTCTTTCTTTTTCTTTCTTTCTTTCTTTCTTTCTTTCTTTCTTTCTCTATGTGGGTGGTATCAGTGATTTTAAAATTTTCTATTAATATATGTTTGCAATACATAATAATTACATTCATCTTGGGGCATTGGCACATACACATGTCACATCTCGTCATTCCTATCCTACTCACACCCTTTCCCAGATTCCCTGGTACTTGGGATTGAACCCAGTGCTTTGTGCATGCTAGGCAAGTGCTCTAGCACTGAGTTACATTCCTAGCTCTTTAAAAAATACATATTTTGAGACAGTATCTCACTAAATTATCCAGGCCAGCTTTAAACTTGCATTTCTCGTGCCTCAGCCTCCTGAGTAGTTGGGAGTGCAGAGATATGCCATCGTACCTGGCACTGTAAGGGTTTTAACTGGGAGAAGTCATTTAAGCCTTTGCTGTCCAAAAAAGTATTTTATCTCTCCTTTTGCACATGGGCATACAAATAGATGAGTCAGTTATATCAACTGAGTTATATCAAGGGCAAAACTAATTCACAAAGGACAAATGCTCACAATTAGCTTACTCAGAGAATCATAGACTTTTAATAATCAATATTTAAATATGAAACAGAAAAGACCTCCCAAGCCTCTTTTAAGGTGGTTTTCTTATTAACTAGTCTCTGCAAGCTATTTTAAACACTTTAGTGTCAGCATTATTTTACTGTCTGCTAGAAATAGATAATCCTTCCTCTCCATTCTCCATTCCTCTGTACATTTTCATATGTGGTTTTTATTTTAACAGCATCTTTAATAAACATAGCCTTGCTGATTTAATAGATTTTCAATGTTGAGATGATAACCTCCATAGTGTAAAATGATGCTAAAAGGGAAAGAGGAAGAACGAAGCTGCGATGAGGCTTCTGTTTGAATATATTGGACCTGGGATAGAAAAAAGGCTTTTAAAGTTGGCACGGCAGGGCGGTGCTGCCATACTGCTGCCTGCCTTTGTGATGCTTTCTGGAAAGTAGTGGATGGTACATGCTGAGAAAAGACAGCCACAGAATTTTTGATGTCGGGTTGCAGAGAGTAGGTAATGATAGTGGTCATTTTTAACTAACTGGATGCTAAAAGGGAATGGAAAAATAGTGTCTTTATGAAGACACAAGAAACTTATTCTTACATTTCATAGTCTCACATAAAGTAAGGCTGTGTTTGCTACCAAGCTAGGGCCAAGAATTGGATTACTAAAGATAATAACAGTGATCATCACTAAGGAAAATGCCAAGGGTGGAGTTCAAGTGCATAAGAGCAGGGCTGATTAGACTGGGTTAGAGAACAGTTGAGGTGGGGCGGGCAGTGGGAAAATGGATTTAAAATGTCATCTGACCGGAGCTATAACGAACAGGCTTTAAAAGACTGTCTATCATAAGTTGATTTCATGTTTCTCAGAGCCACAGCAAAGGATTTATGTGCGGGGAGAAGCCTCAGTGATCATCTAGTGACCCATTTAATTGTCAGAATAGTGACTATTTGCCCACTTTTGACTTCTCCAAAGTCTTATACACCCATTAGTCTAAAGCGAGCTAGAACTAGAATCCAGATTTTCAGATTCCTTCTTCTTGGCTTTCTGTATTATACACATACCAAGCAGAAATCACTATTACCAATTCCCCATAAAGTAAGCTGGGCACATAGGAGAATCCTTATCAGAGAGGAAGAAGCTGAAATTCAGGAAGGAAAAATTAAGTTTCCCAAGTTGTATGGCTGATCTTGACCTGAGGCCAGCCCTAGTAATCTCTGATAATTACAGAGTGTTCAATGTTTCTTGCAAAAGAGAAATCTAATCTTGCAAAATGAATGTTTTAATCTTGTAATCTTTTCTGTCAGGCCTAGCAGAGTGCCACAGGCTTCTACCAAAGGGACATATGAAGCTTCAAATGCCATGTGCTTAGGCATAGAATTCATTCCTTCAATCTGTAGACGGTTTATGTTGTACCGTAGTATACAGTGCACTCTGCTAGGCCCCGTAGGAAAGATTACAAGATTAAAAGATTCATTTTGCAAAATTAGATTTCTCTTTTGCAAGAAAAATTGAACACTCTCTAATTATCAGGAAAACACATGTCTTTTTGGTGGTTATTAAACTAGTGAGAAGTAAGCCTTCAATACAATATTACTAATATTATGCTACAATACTAGAAATATTTTGGTACAGGTTTCACTGATTCTTTATGAAGAATCAATAAGAAAAGCAAATGTTAAAAAAGTCTGCCAATACTAAGGGTTAGGCTCTGATGAACTGAAATTTTCATGCTCTGCTGGTGGAAAGAAGCATCGTATGACCTTACTCTTTCAGAAAGAACTTTGGAAATATTTTAGTAAAATTAAAATTATAGATAGATAGATAGATAGATAGATAGATATAGCAACTCCATTTCTGTATATATACTCTAATGCAGTTTGCTCCTAACTATGATTTATGAGCCTGTCAGCGAATTATGAAATCAGTGTTGTAGCTGCAACAGTTTTTTAAGACTATGTGTGTTGTCCAAGCTGGTCTCAAATTCCTGGGTGCAAAAGGTCCTCCCACCTCAGTGAGTAGCTGGAACTACAGGCATGTGTCACCATGCTGGGCTTCAAATTTTTTTTTAATGAAATAGAACAGGTTATATTAGAGCAATGAATTGTTATGTGTGTACACACACACACGCCCGTATTAAAAGTCATGGCCATGCCACCTTGATTCTCTCTCTCCAGGACTGAAGCATTTATTCTTCCAGCTTCTAGGAGTGTTGGCAGCCAACAGCTATAAGCTGAATCCCTCCCTGGGACACTCTCCAGGAAGAGAGCTATTTGTCTAAGGTCACTTCCTCTTTCTGGGTACAGCTGTATTCAGGAACTGGTCAGTGCAGTCATATAAAGGCCTGATCCCCTTTCCCCATGGAAATAATTTGAAGGACCACCCCAGTCAATGCAGGATTGGCCAAGGCCATCTGTTCTAACCACTTCACTACAGTCCAGCTTCTCCCTGTGCCTGTTCCTGTTTCTTTCACTTCCCTACAAGCGTGAATCTTGGGACACTTCTCAGTAAACACCCTGCACCCAATTCTCTAAGAGTTTGCTTCCCAGGCAACTTGGCCTGTGATGACATGTGCATGTATGCATGCATAAGATCCAAATGTAAAAATTGCCACTCTTAACTACCAACCATAAAAGCTTGAAAACCTGCGTATCTAGAGCAACTTGCACAAATGCACAAGGAGACACAATTAGAATGTTCACTGTGTATTGCTCACAGTAATGATAATTGGACAAAAAAATTGCCTATTGACAGCAGACCTATGGGATAGTTGTGCAGTAGAATGTTATACAATAATTAGTGAGAGCAACTAAGGCCTCAATCACTCTTCTCATCACTGGGACAAAATATCTAACACCCTCAATTTCAGAAATTTATTTTGGTGCAGTTTCAACCTTGGCGGACTCAAGGCAGGAAGTCATAGTGAGAGGTCTGGTGGAGGGAAGCCACAAACATCATGGTGGCCAGGAAGCAGAGACTGAAGAGGGGAACAGAGTAGGAGATAAACGCCTGCGGGTCATGTCCCCCATGACTTGCCTCTTCCAGGAAGGCCAGCTATCTTGCCCAGATTATTCAGTCACCTTCCAGAAGCCCCACATGTGAGTCCAGGAGGCTTCTGGGGGACACCTAGATATAAACCCGAGCAACTAACATCTACCAACATGGACAAATTTCTTAACTACGAGCTTATAAACCAACTTCAGGACAGTGGTTACCTGTGGAGAAGGAACAAAGGAAATGAGATGAGGTCGAGGCTTTAATTGCAGCACTGTAGTGCTTTTTAAAAAAAAAAATTAAGCAAGTACAAGAAAATGATAGATTTATTAAATCTGTATGAGTAGCTGGGTTGTTTGAAAAAAACGTTTCTGTATGCTAAAGTACTTCAAAATTAAATTTCACTCAGTGAATCACTACTGCAGAGTATCTATACACAAGAGCAAAGCATTTTTAATTTTATCCTATCAGGAAGCAGTAAAATGACAGTTGACATGGCCACTTCCTCTTCTGCAAACAAATTGGTCAGAATTTAATGGTTCATGGCATGTAGATATTGTAATTATAACTGTTCTGATATATTGTACATTACTTTTTTCTTCCATTTTTTCATTACTATTAACTTGTATGAAGTGAGGACAATACTAGAACTTTTTAGGAAATCATTAAGCCTTCTGCATTTTCTTTGAAGAGTTATGCAGTAGTTAAGCAGCATAGATCCCTTTGCAAAGGGGGAAAGCATATCTTCATAATTTTCCACCAAATTTCATAACGATTTTTTGTGATTCTTTTAAAAATCAGATTTGGGTTGAGGATTTAGCTCAGTGGATTTAGCTCTGAGGATTTAGCTCATCGCCTGCTTGGCAAGCATGAGGTCGAGTTCAATTCCTGGTACAAAAAAAAAAAAAATATATATATATATATATATCAGATTTATTAAAGTAAAATTTACCTATGGTAAAATTCACTCTTTTGCAGTAGACTTTAATAAGTTTTTGCAAATGTTTACCCTATAAATCCTCACCATAATCAGATACTAAACTTTTCTGTCACCTCTAAAGTTCTCTCATGCCCCTTGTTAGTAATTTCCCGCACATTCCTGCTCTTCAACCATGCATTGAATTTTATTCCCATAATATTAGTTTTTCTGGGATAACAAGCACATATAATCATAGAATATGCCACCTCTTGAGGCATGTTTTTTCAAATATTGTGGCCTTTTGGGATTTGCCTGTGTTACCTGGTGCATGCATCAGTAGTCTAGTCCTTTTCATTAGTAAGCAATGTTCCATTGCCTGAATACGCTCCAATTTTTTTTAACCCATTTTCAAGCTGATGGACATTTAAGATATTTTCAGTTTCAGGAGATTAGAAATAAAACTTCCATAAACATTTACATACAAATTTTTATATGGAAATATGCCTTCGTTTTTCTTGGCTAAATATCTAGGAAAGGAGCTTGCTGTGTCCTATGATAAAAGTTTATTTAACCTTATAAGAAATTGTCAGACTTTCTCAAAGTAGTCCATACCATGATGAATTCCCACAGTATGCAAGATGACAGTTAGAGCTGCTCTACTTGGTTTGAGTTTATTTTGGTTGTTTGGATTGCTGTGTGTGTGTGTGTGTGTGTGTGTGTGTGTGTGTGTGTAATGTTTAAAGCCATTCTAATCAGTATATGATAATAGGTCATTGTAGTTTTATGAATTGTGACCAAAAAAATACAGTGAATGCTTAAAGTTTAAAAATTTTGGGCTGGAGATACAGTTCAGTGGCATAAGCACCCGCCTGACAAGGACAAGGTCCTGAGTTCAATTCCCAGTACTCTCCCCAAAAAGTTTATTACAAGACACATTGTCTTTAATCCCCCTCAAAGTTCTCCAGCTCTCTTCAAACACATTAATCCCAGTGTTCTTGGAACTTTCTGAAGTAGCTCTGGAGTTCTCTTTTGTAAGTGCTTTTAGTTACCTTGCTGTGGTGCCTCAGTGTCCTGAATCAAGTTAAAACATTTACCTTTCATGGTCGGTTTTACTCTGGGGAAGATGCAGAAGTTGCATGGTGCCAAATGCAGGGGAAAAGGTGAATAAAGACACACTGTAACGTTTTATATGAGAGAAATCTCCCTAAGCGTTTGATCAGTGGGGTGTGATCAAAAGATACGGTGTTTAAATTAAAACATTTATTACAGTAAAAGACACATTGTCATTAATCCCCCTCATAATACTTAAAATACTCCCCCTCACTTCAAGCACATTTATGATTCTTGGCAACGTGTCTTTTACTGTAATACGTTTTTCTTTTTAATTTAAACATTTAGTGTATTTCTCAATCACCCCTTTTAAGTTGCCTGGATGACTAACGACTCTGAGTAAGCTTTCATAAAATTTTAAAGAAGAAAATGTGTCAAAAATTGAATGATTATTAAATCATCTTTTCTACCCTAAAAATGATAAAGAATTCCTTTTAACTTCCCAGCTCCAAAACTGTTGTACTTTTTGAAACCAAAAAGTGGGGGGAAAAAAGCCAATCAAACAAGAAGCAGTAGTGTATTTAGTTGGCCATGTAGGCAGAACCACTGTAACTAAATAGCAGCTTCGCCTGAGTGAGAAGAGGTTGAAAGGATGGAGAAGGGGCAGTACACACAAAGATCATTTCCGTTACATTCCTGGACCTTCAGGACAGTGTTTTTAGTATTACATGGAACACTTAGAATTCGAGTGAAATTGGCCAACTTGCAATAGAAGGAGAAAGTGGAGGTTAGTGTTATTATCCAAAAAGCATATGTAAGAAATAGATCTAAAGAACAAACTAAAAAAAAGTAAGCAGAATTAGAGCATGGCCAGTAGCGAAACTATAAATTAGCGTAAGAAGTGGTTATGGCTTGGAGAGAGTTCTCTGCTACGATATTTTCTTGCCTCTTTCTCTTGCTTAGGTTTGTTTTATTTTTTGAGGAACATGAGCAAAGTTGAACATGTTGCCTAAGTAAATTTAATATGATCTACAAAATCTAATGCAGAAACTCTTAATCCTTCCACTAATGCATGTATTTAAGGAAAAGCAGAATTTTAGAATGCGGTTCTTATACGTAAAAATAATATAAAACAAATCCTCATACCCAAAAACATGAGTGTATTTATAAGGAACTACAATAATGCAAAATAAACACTAACTAATGATATGTTAAGCAACAGGAAAACTGAAACAACGTTTGAAGATTAGTCTGTTAGAAGTAGTTAAAGGTGAAAGTTTTGGGGAGTTTTGATAATGCCTATCTCAGTCCTAAGGAATTCAAGGAATGCGAATAACTGGTCCAGAAGCTGATTTGTATAAACAAAGATATCACAGAGGCTGCACATATCTGTGCTGCTAACTAGAATGGACCAGAAGATGTCTTACAAAAGACTTCACTCTTATCACTAATACCACTTGGACTTATGAAAAGATGTCTGGCTTAAGTAAGTCCGTGGTCTATGAAGCAAGGTTTTATTCCAGATGTTAAGCAGCTGTAGAGTAAGACCTGTCACTTTCCGGGAACTGGAAAGGCACCAGTAATGTGTGTTTTATTCATGAAGAGACTATGCTTTGATTATTAGCACACAGTTTCTGGAAAGCTTTTATGTAAGGCCTAAAAACCAAAAATCTTATTATTTTTCTTTGGGGCCTAAATTCCTTGAAATCAGAACTTAAAACACTAGTTTTTTTCAAGAACTGTGCAGATGCCTCTGAAAAACTTTTGTAACGTTCTTTTTTTTAAAAAAACAGAAATCTACAACTTCAGAGAAAATAGGAAAGGGAATTTTTTGCCTTGGATGAGGACTTGAGGAGAAGGCCTGGATGTGAAATAGCTCACAGAACGGCTGTTTTTCATTTTGTTTTGCTTTGTTGTTTTTGTTTTTGTTTTTGTTTTTCCTTAGTTTTATTCACTTCTGAGAAGCTATTAAGATATTAATGAATCCTAGTCTGGATTCAGGGATACTGGAGCAAATGGGGGTGGTGGACTATTATTTTCTGCCAACCATCTCCCCTCTACTCCAAGCACATTTTAGCTTTCACATCTTAACTTTTATATTTCCCCCTTTCAAGTATTTTATAATCAAGGCTATATTGTTGGAAGGGCTTCTCAAATGTTTCATTACATTGCCTATCATTTATTTTGTAAATAGTTGAACCAATTCTTAGTTACATAGCTTATAACAACCTAAGGATAGCCAAATAATGATTGTTAATTATTAATTATCATCATTGTCAAAACGTATGCACAGCTGGGGTAATGGCACACACCTGTAATCCCAGCACTTGGGAGGCTGAGGCAGGATGATCTCGAGTTCAAGCCCAGCCTGGGCTACATAATGAGTTCAAGGCCATCCTGAACTACATAGTGAACTACGTAGTGAGACTCTGTCTCCAGAAACGAACAAACAAACAAAAATATGCTTATATATATATATCCACACAAGTACACATTTATACCATTTATATAGGAGATTCCAAACATTCCCTTTCTTCGATCAGCCAGTAATAACCTTGACACAAGACAATTAATTTATAGAGAATTAATCCCATCTCAAAGCCTGAACCCTCAAAAGGAATTGCATAGGACCACATACTTGGTCAGTACTCCATGAATGATGGTCAACTGTTGCTATTTCATTAGTCTTCATAATTCTCAGATTATAAAGATAGCAATCATTTACTTAGAAAATTATGTATCCTTAATCCAGTTTTGTCTAAAACTTTCAAGTCTCTGCAGGAACCACCTTAATCTTTAGTAACAACGTGAGTAGAAGCTCAGAACACTTAGAATTTTTTGCTTTAAAAATCAGATATCTGCCAGAGATCCTCATGTGAAAGTTACGTGAAGTACCTTTTCCCCTAATCTTTTTTTTTTTTAACTTTGTAGTCCTCTCCAGTTTACAACAGAAACAGCTATGTTACAACCACATGGCAAAGTTTTGCAACAGAATGGCCTTGAAAGAGAATAGTACTGCCCAGTTGGGAACTTAGGCAATCAAAATGGAATAAATGAAATCATGCTTGCTAGACCATGCGTGTTACTTCTTACAAAGAAAGCTATGGCCTTTGCAGGAGAGTGCTACTCCATGAGTGACCGTGGACCCTCTACATCATGGAGATCTCACTTGCTGCGACATTCAGTCATAGTCCTGCAACTAAGGCATGACCCTGTTGCCTACTAGTGTTACAGTCATCACTAAAATACAGCTTTGGGGAGCTGGGGATTTAGCTCAGTGGCATAAGCGCTTGCCTGGCAAGCTCGAGGTTGTGAGTTTGATCCCCCGCACCAAAAAAAAATAAAATACAGCTTTGAAAATATATTTGTGCTAATTGCTTAAGTACCATAGTGTTTATTTCTCTTTAAAATGGCAAAAATCACTGAGGGCATATATATGCTTTAAAAATTACATCAACTAGTGAATTAAATAGCTGGAATAGTGGTTTGACACCAAAGCTGACTTCTCAAAAATGTGTTAATCGCTGTTGCTGTTTATTTTGTTTCCAAGAAATCTCATTATTCAGGTCACAGATGACTTACTGAATGTCAAAGTTTATTTTTTCCTCGATTTTGACTCTGATAAAAAAATAGAAATGATAAATAGTAACATGTGGGCCTCCGCGATACACTGAAAATTCTCCTTAGGCTGCGCATGTTCACGATAACTGTGTATGCACTGTTATCAGAACTGATACCTGAGCAGCTCCAGACATCTTGTAAACACAGTGTATACCCAAAGTCAGCCCACATTTCTCTCCAATCCTGCAAACATAAGGTCATTTTTTAAGTGTGAAAACTCGATGAAGGATTTAAAAAAGCTTTTCTTCAGTAGTTGTGGGTAATTGTCCTATAAATGTCACAAGCCAGTGGCTAACAGTTCAGTAATGTGGTTTCCTAACCACAGAAGCATGTTCAGCCAATCGTTGGTCTCGTGATCTTTTAAACTGGTTTACTCGTGTGACTGGGAGATTTTTTGGGATAAACAGGTGAAACCGAAGCCTCAGAATAAGCGTGATTCCAGAGCAATAGAGGATCCCAGTTTCCTTTCATATTTGTTAAAATTTTTTCCCTATATAAGTTTCCTGGATCCTTGACTGACTGGAATGAGTTCCTTTAGGTGACTGTGGACTTGGTTGAGCTTTCTATAAATTAAGATTTCTGTTAAGTAGTTTCCTGTAAACTCATTAAATAAGCTGTCATCAACACACATAAGTCCGTCCTGTGTAGCCCCCGAAGCTAAGGAGCTATGTAATGTCGTCTCCACTCAGTCTATTTTCTTCTATAGTGAATTAATGATTTGATCTGAAAAAGTGAAGAATTTCTTGCATTTGTGGCAATGGCACACACACACACACACACACACACACACACGAGTGGAAATTTGGTGAGTATTGAGTTCTATTATTTTGAGAAATGGGGAAAACTAGTCTGGACTTTGTGGTCTAAATTATTTGGGTTGGGCTAGATTCTTTTGGATCTGATTCCTTACATTTTTAAAATATCACTGCTCATAAAAAAAATGTGGCAATGTGTTCCATGTTACTGACAATTTCTAACCAGAAAATGAAACCAAAGGAAAGGATACTGCAGTTATCATCACAAGTAAACAAGCAGCATGTTGCTCTCTGGTGGATTACAAAGCAAATGTAGGCATCTGGTTTGCAGGAGAGGATAACCCATCATCATAACACTATGATTTTCATTTTTTCTCAGAGTGAGGGAAAACTTTACTTAGAACTTTGTCTTCATGTTAAAGCCCATCAGAGAAAAGGAGCTGGAATTCTGCTTTCATTAAAGCAGTGACATCTTTTAGCTAAAGATGTCTTGGTTTAGCCTTAAACTTATGAGTCTGATTATTCTTGAGGTGCTGACTTGGGTCAGAAAACCAGCATCCTGTCCAACTCTGAATTAGAAGGCTCAAAAGAAGCAAAAACTACTTTTCTTAATTACACTGCATTTTGTAAGATTACTCTTCCTAAAATTAGCTCTGTAATAGCAAAACAACTGAATGGAAGTGAATTGTTCAGAGACCTTGGCTGTTTCAGAAATTCATAAATTTAGCTATCTTTTTGTGTCTTAATCCCCATATATTTTTCAGTTGTGTAAGATACACAAAATTAAGGTATATTACCTGAAAGTGCAGCAGTTTGGGAGGCTGAGGCAGGAGAATTGCAAGTTTGAGGCCAGCCGGACAACTTAGCGAAACTTTATCTTAAAACAAAACAAAACAAACAAACAAACAAAAAACCAGGGATGTAGCTCACTGTGAGTGTCCCTGAATTGATCTCTGATACCACACAAAAAAAAAACAAACAAAAACTATGTTACATGAAAACATATTTAATTGAGTCTGATGTGTGTGAGTTTATTTGTTGCTACATGTTAGAAATCTAAAAATAGAAGCACTGTTAATTTTTAAATTGGATAATTTTGTGTATATCCTTACAAGGATGCTAAATTCACTTCATCATTTACCTTTCTTTCTTTCTTTTTTTCTTTCAATTTTTTTGAACACTGGAAATTGAACTCAGCATGTATCCCCAGCATCACACCCCCCTTATTTTATTTTTTAATTTGAGACAGGTACTTGCTAAGGTGCTAAATTGCCCAGAGCCTTCAGTCTTTTTCCTTCAGCCTCCCTCAGTGCTGTGTTCACTTTTTCTTAAGCAAAATTTGCCCTTGGGCCAACAGACTGTCAGAAGTCATGCTGTGTTTTTACCCATTGTGACAAATTTTTTCTTTCTTTCTTTCTTTCTTTCTTTCTTTCTTTCTTTCTTTCTTTCTTTTTCTTTCTTTTTAAATAGAGTCTCACTATGTAGTTCAGACTGGCGTTGAAATCACTATGTAGCCCAGGCTGGTCTCAAACCCACAGAGATCCTCTTGCCTCAGCCTCCCGAGTTGTGATATTACAGACATGCACCACCAGATCCAGCTCTGTTAATTTCTTACAAAATTTTTTAACACAATAAAAGTGAGTTTTGAAAAATGCAGAAAATTTTGAAAACACTGCTACCACCAAGATACGGAACACCCTCCCCATTTTCTCCCGTGTGACCCACCACGTGTGATGTCCAACCCTTCGGTCCCACCAAGGTCCCGGGCAGCCATTCATCTGTTCTGTGTTCTCATAGTTTTGCCTTTTCCTAGAATCTCATAGAGATGGAATCCCACCATATGTAGCCTTTCGAGTCTTCCCAAAATGCCTTTAAGGTGAATTCACATTTTTGCGTGTGTGTGGATAATTCATTCTAATCTGTCACTGAGTAGCAGCTCCTTGCGTGGAAATGCTACGATTTATCTGTTCCTCAGATGATGGGCGCTGGGGTGTTTCCAGTTCAGTTATTACAAATAAACTACTGCAGATATTCATGTTCAGGTTTTGGAGTGAGAAGTTTTAGTTTCATTCTGATAAATACCTAGGGTCTGTGGTTATTCTGTTTAGCTTCATGAGACAAAAAAAAATTTTTTTAAAAACTGCCACATTGCTTCCCACAGTGTTTACACCACTGTACGTGGTTACCAGCAGTATATGAAGAAGGCTGACAAATTTCAGCTGCTTCCCATTTTCATCAGCAGTGGATATTTTCAGACTGTTTTAGTTATTCTCACAGGTATATAATAGTATCTTATTGTGGTTTTAATTTGCATTTCTCTAAGGACTAATGATGTTAAGCAACTTTTCATGTTTTCACCTTCTACCCCACCCCTTCCCCAGCTTGTAATAGGAATTGAACCCGGGACCTTTACACTGAGCTACATTCCCAGCCCTTCCCCCCGCCCCTTCCTTTTGAAAGAGGTTCTCACTAAATCACCAAATTGTCCAGGCTGGGCTCAAATTTGGATCCTCCTGCTTCAGCCTCGCAGAATGCTGAGATTACAGGTGTGTGCCCCCGCACCCTGCCTTCCATTTTGAAAGCTATTTTATTCAGTGAGTGAAATTCTAGATTTGATCTTTTCCCCCCACTGTTTGAGGAGAAGTAAGTCATCTGCTTCTAAGATTGTCTCTTTGGTGTTCTGCTATTATTTTGTGTTTCAGAGGAAGGTTTTGTGTGGTGTTGTATTTTTCCAGTGCTGCTTGGAATCAGCAGGCTTCTTCAACCTGAGCTTTTAAACAAATTGGTCCTGGAAAATTCTTAGCCTGTTTCTACAAATATTATCTCTGCACCATTTCTTTTCCTGTCCTTCTCAAATGCCAATTAGATGAATGAATGTTAGATTTTCTTACTTGGTGCTCATACTTACTACTCATCCTTGCTTCCCTTCTCCTCACTCTCTTTGCTGTAGGTGGATAATTTTTCTTGTCATATCTTTGAGTACATTACATGTTTTTCTACTTGTGTCAAATCTTCTGTTTCACTTGTCCATTATGTTATTGGTTTTATATCTAGAAATTCTATGTTTAAAAATCTATCAGGTAGGGCCAGGGATCTAGCTCAGTAGCCTAAGTGCCTGCCTGGCAAGCGTGAGGTCATGAGTTCAATCCTTGGTGCCACAAAAAAAAAAAAATCTATCAGGTAGACTAAGCATGGTGCACACACCTACAATCCCAGCATTTGGGAGGCTGAGGCAGGAGGATTACCTTGAGTTTGAGGTCAACCTGGTCTGCATAGTGAGTTCAAGACTGGTATGAACGACATAGGAAGACCTTGTCTCAAAACAAACAAACAAACAAACAAACAAACAAAAAGAAAGAAAGAAAGAAAATCTCTCTGGCTATTTTTTTTTTGTTTCCTATGTTGAATAAGTGTTTCTTACTTTTTGTTTAATAAAGAAAGCCATGTTTTCACCTTTCATATCAGATAAATCAAACGCATATGAAATCTTTGTGACTTTTTTCTGTTGTCTGCACTGATTCAGCTGGCTTGCTGTTGCGCCCTCTCCTTGGGTAGAAGTGTTTGTTACTGCGAGCTGCTCACTTTCCTCAGAAAATGGTTTTGGTCCTGCAGAGAGGATTTGTGTTTGCTTCTCCCATTTACCTTTCCTCCCCAGCTTGCAGTAACAGCTTGAAACGTTTATGGATCTGTTTTACCTTCACAAGTAACAGTCTCTTGGGGACCGCATTTTGGGGTCCTTAGTTCTGCCTAGTGCTACAGGGGATTCCTTGCAGTCCTCCGCGGATGGATAACTCTGTAGGTTTTCATTCCCAGCCAGGGGGCCCAAGCCTTATTGGGAGGGTGGTCTCGTGTAGGATTCTCCAGGCGTTCAAAGTCAAAGCTAAAGTTCCCAGGCTGTGCAAATGCCGTTAGTGCAAAGTGACCTCGGGCGCGTAGCCTAAACATCGAACAGCTCCGGGAGCATCACTTAGGTAAGTAGAATGTAAGTGGTGCCTTCTGTTTTGGTTTGCATGTGTGGTGCTATTTACCTGTCTAGGTGCCTTCACTTCTCTTCGAGCTGATCTTGCTCCCCTCCTCTTCCCCATTCTCCCCTCTCCCCTTCATTGTTTGAGACAGAACCTCACAATGTAGTCCAGGCAGGCTGCGCCTTGAAACCATAATGTTAAGTGAGATAAA
>RJWT010017001.1:0-19560 GCA_004365215.1 Cuniculus paca | reverse complement strand
TTTTTTTTTTCCAGTCAGGTACAGTGATTTCTGAAACCGGAGACTGCAGACAGCAAGAGTTCAGAGATGGGTCCGGGAATTGTGTTCTCTGCAAACCATGTGGGCCAGGCATGGAGCTGTCTAAGGTACATATTGGGTGCATGGTGAATTGTGTGTCTGTGTTTGTAAGATGCGTTCTTTTTAACTTAAGTTCTTTCAGTTAATTATTAATCAAGCTTTGGACACCGTGACCAATTCTGGGTTCATTATGTCACTTCAGCCAATCATTACCCGATTCCCCTTTCAATACTTCTGATTCGTGTGTCTTAACGAGATAACTAAGTTCTCAAAACCAGAATTCAACAGATGTCATTAGTTTATATAATTTAGTGTTTATATTATTTTATTGAAAGCACAGAATTTTTAATTTTAATTCAGGTTAAAACCTAAAGTATTCATAACAGAAAATGTGAATGCTATCATTTCCTTTTTTAAAAAAAATGAGTGTTACCCTTGCTAGTAAATAAATGCAGTATACTAGTAAATAAATAAGTATCCTAAGTAAAGTTGCTTCAAGATAGTTCTTTTTCAAATTAGGATTTTGAAATTCCTTTGGTGACACAAGGATTCATCTCTCCTCTTTGAGGGTGTGTTACCCCCAGGAGTACTTTAAATTTATTAAGAAATAGTGAGTTATAACACGGGTCACTTCACAGACTTGCTATACATCCATTTGCCTTATTTTCTGATCTTTTGAAGTTCTTACTATTTGTGGAGAGTTGATGTAATGTTTTATTCTAAATAAAGCATCAAAGCCATCCTGTTAGAAAAGAGACAATAGATTCTTTTTATTTAAAGTGACTTCTAAAAGAGAAGTCTTTTTCCCCTACAGACTACTATTATTTAAGGTTGAGTCATTGATTTTTTTGATCAATGATCTACAAACAGCAGGAATCAAAGAATAATGCATTCCACTAGTAGATCCTGGAGGAGGGCTTTTCTTCCTGGTTGTCATGTAAAATAAGTGGCAGTGTCAGGGTCCTGGGCTTTACTTTTGCTTGAAACTGACTGACCTTCAAGCTGTGTGTGACTGACCTTCAAGCTAGTTAATTGTATCTCAACAGATAGTTTCCAGTCCCTCTTGATTATAGTAACATGCATTTTCACACATAGGAGTCGCCACATCGGGTGGCAAAAGATTAATTTGTAGTAGATCTACTTATCTAGCATTGGTACAAAAAAAGTTTAAAATGCCTTTGGACCCAAGAAGAAAATAGATGAAGTTCTATTTTTCAAGTCCTTCTCTACCAAAACTTCCATGAACATCTGAATGAAACTTTATAAATTCTGAGAGATGAATAAATTTCTTTTTGAGACAGGGTTTCCCTATGCAATTCAGGCTGACCTTGAACTCACTGTGTAGCTCAGGCTGACCTAGAACTCTCGGCAGTCCTCCTGCCTCAGCCTCCCAAGTGCTGCAATTACAGGTGTGCGCTACTATGCCCAGCCTGAGTAAATCATTTCTAAAAAATTATTCTCTTTCCTTTGTTCCTTAAATCTAGAGACTATAACCTTAAAATCATTTCTGGAGAATCAGACTTAAAGATAAAGGTCCAGTCAGATCTCGTTTTTTTTTTTTTTAATGAAAAAATATTGTTTTCCAGTTTTTGTGTCCACATGTAAGTAAAAAACTGAACAAACTGAACAGCCAGCAGCTCTTCTTAGATCCGTAGGAGAAGCGAGGTCCTGGGAGGTGCTAGTGTTCCAGAGGGCAGACACAGAGAATCACGCTGCAGCAGAAATCTCCTGGGCAGCAACACTGGGGCAGAAACATCTGACCCGGAATTGACAAATCACCATGGCCTCGGAATGGAGAAGTCCAGGTGTCCACAGTGCCAGGGAACCTGGGCATGGAGAGGCTGCCACACTCTTGTTTCATCTTTAGAGGATTAAATATATTCTTGGAGTAAATATCAGAGAAAAGCCACTCCATTCTTCAACTGAGGGAGGGGGAAAGGGACATTCTAAAATATTCTAGAGCCCCAGCCCCCAAGGAACGGCTAAGAAAGCAGAGGGTAACTGCTGGGCTATCGTTGGAGCACCACTGACCTGTGAAAGGGAAATAACCAATTCCAGCCCAGTCTAGGCAGCCAGCCCCACCAGGGGATGGAGTTGGTAGGGAGACTGTAAAATATTTGTGACTGAGACCTAACTCAGAATACAAGAATGCTTCCCCTTCCTGACACTCTCTGAATGTCTCTGTATCCCTAAAGGCCTATTTACAGCCATTCTCTTTACCCAGAAAGTCATGTATCACTTCTAATAGAAAACTACAAAAAATACTAAAAATGAGAAAACACAGTTTGATGAGATAGAGCAATTGTCAGAACAAGAAATGTCAGAGATCCTGGAATTATCAGACAGAAATTCAGAATCCCTGTGATTAGTGTGCCAAGGCCCAGGAGGGATAAAATAGGCACTGTGCAAGAATAGGTGGGCAGTGTGAGCAGAGCGGTGGAAATACTTAGAAGGAACTTGAAAGAAAGGCTAGTGATCAAAAGCAACAAAAGAAATGAAGTTCTCTGACAGGTTGATTAATAGACTGGACACAGTTTTGGAAAGGATCTCTGAGCATGAAATGCAGTATATCAATAGAACACAAAAAAATAAAGATTGAAAAAAACTCAAGCATTGTAGGGCAACTACAAAAGGTATAAATGTGTGTAATGGGATTATTGGAAGGAGAGAAAGAAAGAGAGAATTAATGAATTTGAAACAATAACTTAGAGTTTCTCCAGATTAATGTCAAACATCAAATCAGATTCAGCACACTTAGAGAACACCAAGCAAAATTTAAAAAAAAACCAAATAAACAAAAAACCATACCTAGGTATACTATTTCCAAACTATAGAGAAACGAAGATTAAAGAAAAATATCCCAAGAGTAATAAGGGGTGCAATCTAGCTAGAGAGAAGCAAAGATAAAAATGACATCTCACTCAGAGAACTTGCAAACAAAAAGAGAATACAATGAATGAACTATTTAAAGTACTCATAGTAAGGAAAAGTCATCAACCTAGAACTCTGTGACATTGTCCTTAAAGCGAAGGAGAAATAAAAACGGATAGATGTGTTAGGAGGAACACATGACCTCACTGTGATAGTGAAGACTTCAACACTCCTCTGTCAGAAACAAACAGGTCCAGCAGGCAGATTATCAATAAAGACATATCTGAAGTCAATAACATCATTAACCAACTGGATATAATTGACATCTATAGATAACTTCATCCAGCACCAGCAGAGCACACATGGTTCTTAAACGCATGTGGAAAGTTCGCCAACCTAGACCACAATTTGGGTCATTTAACAATCCCTAACAAGCCTAAAAGAAATCAGTGCCAGCCAGGCGTGGTGGCTCACACCTGTAATCCCAGCACTCAGGAGGCTGAGACAGGAGGATCGTTGTGAGTTCGAGACCAGCCTGGGCTACAAAGTGAGCTCAAGGCCAGCCTGAATGGCATAGTGAGACCCTGTCTCAAAAAGACAAGGGCTGGGGATCTAGCTCAGCGGCCTAAGCACCTGCCTGGCAAGCGCAAGGTCGTGAGTTCAATCCCTGGTGCCGCAAAAAAAAAAAAAAAAAAAAAAAAAAAAAAAAAAAAAAAAAAAAAAAAAAAAAAAAAAAAAAAAAAAAAAAAAAAAAAAGAAAACCAAACAGACACAGTGGAATAAGACAAGTCAGTAATAGAAATATAGGTAGAAAAATCCTCAGATATCTGAAGATTAAGTGACACTATTAATACCCAAGTTAAAGAAATCAGAAGAAAACATTTTTAAATTTTTAAGAAAATGAAAATGCAATTTATCAAAATTGGTGAGGTATAATGAAACAGTGCTTAGAGTAAGTTTATAGTATTAAATACGTGTCTTGGAAAGGAGATCCTGGATCACCAGTCTAAGCTTCCACATTGTGAAGCTAGAAAGAGAAGAACAAATTAAGTCCAACATGAGAAGAAAAGAAATAATAAAAATTAGAGCAGAAATCAATAAAATTGAAAACAGGAAATCAATAGGGAAAATTAACAAAACTAAGAGCTGGATTTTGCAAAGGTAAATAAAATTAATAATCATCTAATCAGGCTAAGAAAACAAATGATAGAACACATATTACAAATACTAGAAGTGGAAAAAAAAAAAAGACATCATTACATCACTACATAGCCCAGGAACATTAAAACAACAATGGAATACTATGAACAACTCAATGCCTGTAAGTTTGGTAACCTAGGTAAAATGGACAATTCTGTGAAAGATACAGTCAGCTAAAACTTACACAAGAAAAAATATCCAATTTTTTATGCCCATCTCTATCAAAAGAAATGTTCACAATAGTTAACAACTGTCTTGGTTACTTTTTTCTGGTTGCTGAGACAAAATACCCAACACCCAAAGTTAAGGAAGGAAAGGTGTATTTAGCTCACACTTCACGGAGGTTTCAGTCCATAATGAGCTGGCTCCAAAGCAGGGTGGCACATGGCAGAGGGGCAACAGTTCTTGGCAGCAGAAAACAGCAAATGCAACAAGAGCAAAAAAGAAGGGAGAGCAAGGCTCTTCTCTTATATTGTATGCAGGCTACTGGCCCTAGGGTAGGTCCTTTACACCCACACCATCTCTGTGCCCTCCTCATACAAAATCTGGGGGTGTTTACAAAGTGAGGCTCCTGGCCCCTCTGAGTCAGTTAAACTTTTAAACTTCTCCAGTAGACACAATGAATCAACCATTACAACATCCTGGAGCTTAAACAGCTACCCTAGGGCCTGTCCTCTACACTGTAGGATGTAGAACTGCTGAGTTACTTAATAAAGCTTCTAAACTTCTTAAGTTGACACAGTGTATCAACCATTATAACAACCTTGCAAAACAGAACAGTAGGCCAAGATGAGTTTAGTGGTGAATTCTACCAGTTAAGAATAAATTATGTCTGTTCTTCAGAATATGGAAGCAGAGAGAACTCTAACTCATTCAATGAATGTTAGGCCAGCATCACCCTAAGGACAAAGACATTATAAGAAAACCACAGAACAATATCTCTCATGATCATAGATGCAAAAACCTTCAATAAAATATTAGCACATTAAATATAACTCTGTGTGTGTGTGTGCGTGCGCACACGTATGTACACCATGACCATGTCTGACTTATCCTGGTTATATTAGATTGGGTCAATATTTGAGAATTAGTTTAATCCATCACTTCAACACACTAAATAATAAAAATCACATGATCATATCAATAGCTGTTGAAGAAGCATTTAAAAAATCCAACACCCATTTGTTATAAACTAGGAATGGAGGGGAACTTGTTCAATTGGATGAAGAATATCTATCAAAAGAAACTACAGTTAACATCGTACTTAATGGTGAGAAACCAGAATCTTTCTCACTAAGATCAGGAATATTCTTTCTTAGCATCAAACTAGGTACCCTAGCTCATGCACTAAGACAAGCAGAGGAAGTAAAAGTTACATTGATTAGAAAGGAAGAAATAAAGTTCTTTTGTTGCAGATGATTTAATCATCTACGTAGAAAATAAAAAAGAATTGATAGAAAACCTCCTGGAACTAATAAAGAATTCCAGTAACATTATAGAATTTAAGTTAATATACAAAGTCATTCTGTGTGATGGGAATGAACAAGTAGAACTTATAATTAAAAATACCGTTTACATTAACACCTCTAAAAATGAAATAGTTAAGTATAAATCTAACAAAAAATGTACATCTATAAAGGAAAATCACAACACGCCAATGAAAACAAAAATCAAAGAATAAATAAGTGAAGAGCTATTACATATTCATGGACAGGAAGTTTCAAGATGTCAGTTCTACTTGTTCTATCTTGATCTGCTAATATCAGGGTTCAGCACAATCTCAGTCAAAATCTCAGAAATTTATTTTACAGATATTAACAAACTGATTCTAAAGTTTATGTTGAGAGGCAAAAAAGCCCTCAAACTAGACAACATAGTCTTGAAGGAGAAGGAAAAATTAGAGAACTAAGACTTTTTGACGTTAAGACTTAATATAAAGTGACAATAATCAAGACATTCACAAGAGTAGACAAGTAGACTGATGGAATAGAACAAAAAATGGATCCACATAAATACAGTTTAGCAAAGGTACAAACATAAAGTAATAGGGAAAAGATAATCTTTCCAACAAATGGTGTGGAAACTGGACATCCACAAACAAAAAAAAAAAAAGAAAAAAATGAATCTAGACAAAAACCATACACTTTTCACAAAAACTGACTCAAAATGAATCACAGACCTAATATGAAAAAGAAGCAATACTGTAAAACTGCTAGACGATAACATAGGAATAAATCGAGACAAAGTTGGATTTAACTGTGACTTTTTAGTTATGACATCAAAAACAATTGATGAAAGAAAAAACTGGTGACCAGGGCTTCATTAAAATTTAAAATTTTGGTTATTCAAAAAGACATTGTCAAGAGATAAAAAACAAATCACAGACTGGAGAAAAATAGTCACAAAGATACCTAACAAGACGCTATTCGCTAAATACACAAACAACTGTAAGAACTCAACAATAACAAACAACCCAGTTTTTTTTCAAAAATGAATCAGAGCTCTTAACAATTGCCTCACCAGAGACGTTATATAAACATATAGAAAGATGTCCGTATCAGAGCTTATCAGTGCTGTGCAAATTAAGACAGCAGTGAGATACCACTGCATACCTACCAGGACGGCTACAATCCAGGGCGCTGGAAGGATGGGGAGCAGCAGAAACTCTGGCTCACCGCTGGAGGGATGCAAGATGGGGCGGCCACTTTGGAGGACAGTTAGTGTTTTCTTCCAAAACTGAACACACCTTAGTATTTGGCCCAGCAATGGCGGATTTGAAAATTTATGTCTACACAAAATTCTACACGTAGATGTTCACAGCAGCTTAATTCATAAATTCCAAGACATTGAAGCAACCCAGATGCTCTTCAGTATGTGTGCGGATAAACAGGTACATCCAGACAATGGATTATCTTCAACCCTGAAAACAAAATACACAGAATTAGTAAGCCAAGAAAAGACACATTAGCCTTAATTCTAAATGTGTGGTACTAAGTGAAATCTTAAAGGCTTCTGGAACAAGCAAAACTGGAGACAGTGAAAAGATCAGTGCTTGTCAGTTACAGGAGGGAAGATGAGGCAAGGGTGAAACACTGGACGTTTAGGGCAGTGCAAACTGAGATTATAGTGGTGTGTCCATGTAAATGTGCATTTGTTCAGACCCACAACATGTACAGCACCAAAGTTGATGGGGGGGAGGAATACAGGAACTATCTCTGTACCTCCTGTTAGTTTTGCTATGAACCTAAAACTACTTTTAAAAAAATAAACTTGGTATAGTGGCATGTTCCTGTAATCTCAGCTTCTCTGGATGCTAAGGCAGGAGGATTATGAAGTACAAGCCAACCCGGGCAAAGTAGCAAAAACAAAGCCAAAACACAAACAAAAAAAAGGTATATAAAATGGAAAAAGAATGCATCTTCTGAGAACAATATATGATAACAATTTCAGTATTTCATATTCCCAAGAATATCCAGAAGAAATATTTTTCCACAATGTGGCTGGTTTTCTAAGTCTTGAAATAGCTCTCCAACCTGAGTACATTGGGGACAACCCAGGGAAGCCCCTGACAGCTCTGCTGGCTTGCACACGCCTCAGAGCTACTCCGAGTCTGCGCCCTGCCTTGGGGGGGCCACCCTGAGCAGGCCACTGTGTCACCCAGCTTCTCATTGCTGCTGTCAGAATGCCTGGCTCCTGAGAGACACGCAGGACATTTACCCAAGAAGAAAGCAAATCACTCAGCCTTGGGTAGTAATAAAAATGAATGTATTTGTATATATTGTACATAATATTTGCAGAGTCTTTATGCTTGGTTTTAGCACATAATGAATAAAATTAGCAAGTAAGCCTTGCTTGCACTCAGAAGTAAAAAGATTCCAACCTATAAATAAAAATATGTTTAGATTTCTATTTCTCAGTTAAAGGAGGCAAAGGGCTTGAACTTTTCATAAGCAATTTCTTAGGGATTAACACATTTTAAACTGCCCATTCATTAATTTACAATCTTTTCTTCAGGATTCCTTTACATCTTCAGCAATAGCATCTATCTTTTAGAGGAAAGAAAAGTTGTAAATTTATTAAAATCAAATAACTTACTAAATTAACAACTACATTCGACTATGATTTCTGAGCATTAGACAATGAGGGAAAAATATATTCTTTTGGTATTAAGCTTAATTTTAAAATTTTAAGGTAATTATATAAATAATATGTATACACATTTAACTTGGAATAGTAAGTATATTGTTTTTAATTTAGAATGAAATAATGAATCTGAGGCTTACAATTTTGATATTTATAGTGTTTGAAATTTTGAAAGCTTAGTAAGCAAAATATTTTAAAGTCAGTTATGAAAAAGTAGAAAGTAACTGACATGAACAATTAAGTTTTCTTTATCTTAAGGATAAAAAAGGTACATTTTCAGCTGGCCTCAAAGCCTTTAAATAACCTTTATCCTAACAATATTGCTCTACTTGTTTCACTATGCTAAACACAACTGAAAACTGTTTCGTAGTAGCGGATATCTGAGTCTGAAATGGTACATGCTAAGGTCATGGGGTCTTTCAGTTGTGAACTAGAATGTGTGTTTTCAGACAGAAGCTTGGAAGAGCTTTGGGTGAGCGGGCATAGTTTACGCTTCCTGCTGTGGTTTCGTTACTCCTAATTATTGTTTTCACGGGAAGACATTCAGTCGCATTGCTTCTCGAGGTGTCTAGGCTTACTTGCCTTTGTTAGTGGGTTTCCACCTCCTGGACCGAGCATCAGGGCTTGCCAGGCAGGAGCCCCTGAGCGGCATCTCAGCCCTGTGTGCGGGTCAGGTGGGCCGTGTGCCTCTGGCCGCATCTCGCTGCCTTCGTGTGAGAGCAGTGAGAGGCCCGTGTAGCAGCTTCAGGTCTGAGAGTACCAGTAGTTATCACATCGAAATTCTTTCCTTCTTTTTAGCCACTTTTTAAAGATTATTTGAACCTTTCATGAAACCTGGACACTTTATTCATCTAAAGGACATCCTTTAACGTAGAATGAACTATCACATCTGTCTTTAATGTTACTCCAAAATACGGATCATGCAACCAAAACTGGTGGCACTGGCTGACTTTTATTATAACGAGGCAACCAGTGGATGTGTTCCACCTGCACCTGTGGGTAACTTGACTTATCTTTTTAATACTGTAATGACAAAGTGTTTTTAAGGTGAAGTTTTAAAACTTACATACATTAGACATATTACATATTTTATTTGCAGCCCAGGACCATTCCTCTTCATGTAGTGTGTCCCAGACAGGCCAACAGTTCGGGCACTTCCGTGTGTATTAAATAGTGGAATCCTTGCACCACAAGTCTAAGATGGGGATCATGATTTCTGCCATTTTACGGATGGGAAACAGGCGCAGATGCCGGAAGTTAATTGATCTGTCCAGGGTGGACCTTTGCCATAGAGTGCTGGGGGCAGGGAGCCGGCAGAGCCACCTGGGATGGTGATCTCACTTTGATGCTGCTCTAGCTCATCACTGTCAGATAGAACCGCGTACAATGATGGTCTGTGCCTTTCTCAACCCAAATGAGAGCCACTCGCCGTTGTGGCTCTGATGCTTGAATGTGACTAACCAATGTTTCTGAGAAACTGGACATTTAATTTTATTTCATTTTAGTTGATTAAATTTAAATGAAGCTTTGTGAGGTTATGGCTGTGGGATTAGGTGATGCAGCTCTAGAATGACGTCCCTTCTTCTAGAAATCCTGGCTTAGGACAAACTTCTAAACCAGAAGCAGCCAGATCGCATCGACCTGACACACTTGTAAGCAGAGCGGCCTAGCAGGCCACTCTGCCCGCCCTGTCCTCTCCCCAGATGCCTTTTCCCGGGCCGCCAGTTCCCGGATGTGAACGCCCATCGGCCCCCATCCCTCCATGCTTCTCACCCAGGCAGTGTGCCGATCTCTCAGTTCCTGGTCTCTTCCTGAAAGCCCATGCGCCGCTCTTCTGTGGACATTCCTTTCAGTTGTTCAGCTTCATAAATAGTTAAGCTTTCCTATATTTTTGGAAAAATACAACACAAGTCACTGAGCCATTTAGAGTCTGGAGAATTTTATTCCATTGAGCCATATTTACTTTATCTCCCTTGCACTACAAAATTTCGCTTTTGATAGTTTATAAAAAAAAATGATTGAGAATGTTTTTCCTGACTCAGGGTCTAGAAGTATAAAATATTGTTCCCCTTGTGCCATGCACAGTACCGGCTGGGCATTCGGAGCCATCAATGCGTGTTGAGAGTGTGACTTGGGCTGTGGGTCTTCTTAGCGCGTGAAAATAACCCTAGCTTTGGGATACGTAGGGGAAGATGATTTTTGTTTTCCCCAAGGAACCACATTAGACTTAATTCTTACTGCCTAGAATTCGCTCAGCTTCTCCACCTCCTCACCAAGTACTGATGCCAACAATGTGCTTTTAACATGAGCGCCTCACAGCAGTAAATCAGGAAACTAGTTTTTGCGTGAAGCACTTGAAACAGGTTTCATGCTTCTGGCATGGTTTTCAAAGCAAGCTTTTCTAACTGATTATTGGGATGACTTTAGTTACTGTGAAAAAATTAACTTTTGTAAACAATAAACTTTTCTCTCCCAGGTGCATGTCCAGCTTCATATTTTTAAAGGCGTCTAATTTTTGAAAACTATATTCAACCCTGTGAAGAAAGTCACCAAAAAAATATATAATTTGCAAGCATAGAAAAAGATTCTTTTCTGCCACTTAATTACAGTGTTATTCACTTTATTTGTGTTTAATTATACCTGATCGAGCCCAGGGATGCGTGGCAGATGTGAACAAGCTCTCACTTGTCATTTTTCTTTTCAAAAAACTCCATTACAGATTTTCATAAACTGAAAGTTGGGGGAAATATCACTTGGTGGCATTTTATTAAAGGAAATTATAATGTTGATTTTTAAGCATTGGCCACATAAATCTAATTTGTCATTTTTATTTGTGTGCCCTAGATTTACTCCACAAGTAACTCCCTCCTGGTCAAAGATGGAATTTAACTTTTAAAGTTCAGAGAACTAAATTGAATACCTTACTGGCCATACCAATAAATGCGTGTTAGGCCTAAGGCCCCAGCATGAGTGCCAGGGCTTGAGGGTCTGTGAGCGCCTTCCCCAGGATCTGGGGAGCAGTTCATTTCCATGTTGATATGCCTTTGTTGAGTGTTGGATTTGCAGAGAGAAGGGAATTTGGGGACTGTTGACTTTGAGTCATTTTACTATTGGAGAACCACCAAATGTCGCTTCAAAATTTTAGGCAGAGTGACAGGGATACTGCTGCCGCCAACTGTGGTAGAAGCAGTGCAGCTGAATCCAGAACCAGGATAAGAAGGGTGCTTACCCCACCCCGTCCAGGTCCCCACTCAGCCACTGTCCAGCAGCTGGACGAGCCATTGTTGCGCCTTTCCCAGGCCTTTGCTTCCTGGAATTAAAAATCCAAAAGGTCTAGAAAATACAGCCTTCCTGATACTTTTGCGTTTGTTTGTTTATCCAGTAAGCATTATTTCTTCCTCAGTGGCCCGGTGTGTACCAGGTTGGAAGACAGACTTCAGGGAAGGGGAGTGGAAAAGATGTCAGGGTGTTTTAAAGCCCAGATACATTCGTACTATCGTTATTGATGAGAGACCATGCTGCATAACAATGAAACATCAATATATAAGCCCAGACCAAGGGCAGACAGTCCTCCCCCCTTTCTCCTCCGCCTTCCCCACACATATTCCTCCAGATAAAATGATGGGAAGAGACGTCAAAGAAAACCCAGAGCCAGGCAGCGAAGTGACTTAAACTGTTGCGGTAGGCTAACCTGGCTGAACAGTATTCCCACCGAGACAGGTCAGGGTGACTGGACATCTGGCGGGCAGGCAACCAGATACGAAGGGTGGGATTCCAGCTAACTCAACTTTGCACAATTGTTGGACTCTAGAGGACAAGGCCATTAGACAAGTGGCTCAGAGAAGCCTGTTTAGAGTTAGACCAAGAAGACTAAATCCAAACATAGCTTATTCTTGTGCTCGTTTCCTTACTCGTCTGCCTGCTGCAGAAAATGACATTCCTAGAGAAATTATCCCTTTCTATGTAAAACTTGTGTCTGTAGGGCACGTAGGTTTAGAAAGGATGCGAAACTGTTTTCATCAGATGAACAGTTAGACCACTGGATCATTGCAGATGTGGCTGGCCAACTATGTGGATTCACTCTGTGCGGCACTCCAGCAGTGGTGAGCAGACAGCTGTAGTCAAGCCCCGCTGGGTCTCTATGGGAGAGCACTGTGTTCCCTGGCAGGGAGCACTCCCCAAGGTGCTGTGAGCAGTGGGGAGAATAAAACAGGCTGCAGAACGGTGCTGTTAAGAGTGCGCCGCACACACACAGTGGCACAAGCACTTTGATATTTGTAGCAGGTTACCCCGAACCTGGTACAGCGTTTACCTGTGCGGAGCAGAGAGGAGGAAGAAAGATGTACCATTTAATTTTTAAGAATTGCCTGTGTGTACTAGTTTTCAAAATACAAAATGCTAAACAGAGAAAACAGAAAGATATTTTCTGAAGCTGGAGAGGCAGCGTGCAGTGTGTCAGTCTGCCAACCCGGACTGGGATGACCCTGGTCACAGTTTCCTTTTTCAGTTACTTTGCTTCTTTTCTCTTAGTATGTGATTATTGAACTTAATGGGGAAGATTTCAAGGCGCTGTAACCACCTGGTTTTACTGAATGAAGTAAAAAGATCAAAGCAGACGGTTATATTGGGAGGTAGTTAATATTTATATGTTATTTAGTTTATAGTCTAGATTACAAATAATTATAGACCCTCTAGGTTCATATGCTTTAGAAGTAAGATAGCCAACTCAAAAAATGATTACTGCCGTAGACACTGTGCTGGAATTTAAGACCTTGGAAGTGACTTCTCTGAATTTCCAGTTAATTCAAGGTTTCTAGGTAATTCAACATGTAGAACGATCATTTCATTAATTTCTTAGGCTATCATGAACTGCAAGCTAGTTTTTTAAGCTTAAAAATATTAGACTGATTTTCTAATCGTATCTTTTTGAAAATGGCAAATACTTCAGAAAAAAATAGATTTTAGATCAAATTCTCCCAAATAAGCAATCTGTATAAAAGTTCCCAGGAGAATGTATCATATATGCTTAGTAAATTTTATTATTTTGTGAATAGTACTAATTGCAAGCTTCATCTCTCCTAAACTCAGGTCAGCAAACATCACTGTCATTGCCACCGAAACACACACTCTGAGCAGGTGTGGGAAGTTGATATCCAGATAATGACAACAAAATGAGGCATTTAGCATGTGACTTTGTTTGCTTTCTATATATGATTTAGTCCGGTGTAAAATGGACAAAAAAGTTTCATAAGATGCTAATTCTACAAAATATGATGACGTATAAATGACAAAGAATGTTAGATGGCAAAAACACATTGGCCCACATGGTTCACATACAGTACAAACTCCAGGACGCAGTTAGGAATCACAAAGTAAGCACAAAACCTCCCCTCCCCTAAACTGTAAGTTTTTTGTTTTTGTTTTTGTTTTTGTTTTCAAAAGAAAGACCATCAAACTGTTCATACTCATTATAAGTTCATGTCTGCTGGATCAAAGAAAGGAGGCCATCAAACTCCTGGTAAGACTTCCTGTCAGTTCACGTCCAGTTGGATCGCTTCCCTGGTTTCTGCATGGAGGGAGCAAGTGGATTGCTGGAGACAGAGGGACTCAGCTGGAGCCGAGAGCCAGTATGGACTCCCTGGCTGGGGCCATGAACCTGTGTAGATGTGGGGTTCTGTGGCGTTCGTGTGAAAGCACAGTGCAGCAGGTGACTCAGAGGTTATGTTCATTTATATACAGTGTGTGCCAATGTCCAGTTAAGCGTCTTTTTCATTAAAACACTGCATTTCATCTTAGAGTGCTTCTTATTCAAGAAAAATATTTTAGTTGGACATTGGTGTGTTTGCAGTAACCTGCCTAGAAAAAACTAGAGTTGGAATATCCCCACGATCCCTAAGGAAGCCTCCTTGAATCAGGAAAGTTGGTTTATTAGTGTGTAGAAAGTCCAAAATAATGGCAATTATAGGTATAATTTATTTAATGAATGCCCACTCTGTGCTTGAGTTAGAGTTTATATGTTTACCCATTTATTCTTCAAAACAACCCTGTAGGGCAGGCATTATTATTATGCCCACCTCACAGATGAAAAGACTGAGGCTGAGAGTTTCCAAAACAACTTAGTGAACAGTGGCATAGTGAGCATGCACGCTCACATGGCTTTGGATCCAATATAGGAAAATACAAACACACACACAGGCGTAGCATATTAACCTAGCGTGAAAAGAATTTGAACTATGTTTATTTCCAGTTAATGCTCTTCTTTTATTTTCCCTTCTCCTTTTCTCTTTGTTTTCCCATCTTCTACTTCTCTTCTTTTTCTCCTTTATTTCTTTGTTGTGTTTAAACTTGGATATGAGTCTCTTGCAGTCCAGGCTGTCTAGATCAAAGCTAAATTTTGAAAAACTCTTCTCCCGCCCAACCTTTGACAAGGGTGCTTAGCCTGGGAACAGTGCTGTGCCCACGCCTGAATGTCATGCCTGCACTCTGATGCCAGGAGGCCATGTACAGGAGGCGCTCTTCTGTACCCCCAGAAGGGCTCTGCATGCTCATGGGGCAAAAGCACACATCTATCCCTCACAGGGGACAGGGACAGATGACCACACACAGAGCGGGAAAGTGGCGACCCTGGATCTTACTGCAGAGACTGCGCACGGGTCCAAGGGAGTTCTTCTAGAATTATGGGTCTTACTGCTTTCCTGATTATGTGAATATTGGATGCATTTTGCAAAAATTAAATTGTTACACAATTATAAAAAAAAAGAAAAACACCTCATAATCCCACTAACAGTCAAGAGGTCATCTCTGTTAACAATTTTAAAGAAATACTCATTTGTGAGTTAATTCTTCAGTTCTCTCTCTCTCTCCTGTCTGTGCCTTTGGCTCGGAGCATTGTGTAGCTGGAGCACTCAGGATTCGGAGGGTGGTGACCTTGTGCGTTTTTCCTCCTTGAATCTTTGCGAGGCTTGTTCAGGATGTGCCTTCGAGAGACAGGCAGAATAGCTGAGAGGAGGGAAAAGACGTTCCTAGTAAACCATGTGAATGAGTTAATTAGTAAGATATCTAGGCTGAAGCGATCACTCAGTATCCTTTATTGAGTAGTTTACTAAGTACAAGCAATACTACCCTTTGTGTTGGTTTAATTAAGTTTTTTACCAGTAAAATTACTGCTCTGTTGATTTTGAATGTAAATATGAATGAAGAAATTAAGATACATAAATTTTATAGAAAAATGAGAATTTTGAACTGGCTGGGACTTGCATTCTAGCATTCAGGGTGAACACGTAGAGGCTCTAAGAGCTTTCATACAAGTCCTGCTTCTTGTGCCACATCTGGCCTGTATTTGTGGATTTGCTGGTGCTTTTCTTGCAGCTCTTAGATTTATGTCTGTTTCTACCCATGACCATCATGAAGCACAGATAACCAGGGTTAGGAGTATGCATCTTGTAGACATCTTCCTAGGTATACGGAATGTGTGCATGAGTACCTGGAAGATATTATAGGGCAGTAGTTATAAAGTCTGGTCATAAAGCTTCTCCAAAACTCCATCACCCAAAACTGCAGTGGGAATAGCGAATGTTTCCCTCGTTGAGAAGGAGTATAGCTTATTGAGATCATGTGTATAAAGTCCTTGACATGTAGTTAACATCCACTAAAGTTAGGGTATTTTTTTCATAATTGAGATTTTGTTTGTTTTGGCGCTAGGGTTTGAAGGATTGACATCAGGGCCTGTCCTGTGCTAGGCAAGTTCTCTCCCACTGAGCTACATCCTTAGCCTCCACAACTGAGATTTTATTTGTTGTAGCAAGAATCCATACACAGGTATTTCATTTTCTACACAGTTTTTAAAGTACATGCTGAAAACCTAAAAATTATTTTTAGATTCTTTTTTTTTTTTTTTTTTTTTGTGGCACCGGGGATTGAACTCACGGTCTTGCACTTGCCAGGCAGGTGCTTAGGCCACTGAGCTAGATCCCCGGCCCTTGTGTTTTTGAGGCAGGGTCTCACTATGCTGTTCAGGCTGGCCTTGAGCTCACTTTGTAGCCCAGGCTGGTCTTGAACTCACAACGATCCGCCTGTCTCAGCCTCCCGAGTGCTGGGATTACAGGCGTGAGCCACCACGCCCGGCTTTAGATTCTTTTTTTAAACAGTTATTCCACCAATTTTCCAGCTTTCAAATTGGGAGGCAAATTTTCCTTAAAAGGTTATCAAAAACCCAGTGGCTTCAAATAGTGATAAGCACTGACATGAATCCTACCGGTTCACAATTCAATACCATATATAGTACATTCTCTAATTTTCAGTCTTTCACAGCCTATTAACAAAATTATTGGGAAAACTGGATTACCACACCAAAGATGTTAAGAGTGTACACATTCCAAACAGGGCCACTACGAAGAAGTGGCTTTCTTAAGGAAACTATTGCGCTAAAAACAACAGGAGAATAGGATTATTGATGTGTTTGTAACCAGTGGGACCATACTTGTAACTCTGTTATAACTTGTTTTTTAAGCCCTCATAAACACGTGGCACCATTTTTAGGCCTGCATTATAATTCCAGCTGGAGGCTTTTCTCATCTTGAACCCATGGAGACAATCATCTTCCGGTCAAAGACCATTTCCTTCTCTTGTCCTCGAAAAGCATGCTGTGTTTCCCTGTCCACATCTGGAGATGCTTGAGACCATCAGCACCAGAGAGTTTTGTCTGAGCAAGAATTTAGCATTCTTTTAACAAATACATAAAAATCTGGCTACTTTCAGAACATACTGAGTTGCTCAACATTTTGAGGAGCTCTGTGTTCTGCAAGCTTAGAAGTCTCTCATGCAGCTACCCTCCGTTTCCACAATACCACCCTTGTAGTCCCCGTCCTTCTTTTCTGCCTTGATCAGTGCATGAGTGGATGCTGCTCTGGCTTCAGATTCTGAACATTCACAGGACTGGCTTAATTAGCAAGGAAGAAAGTGCCGTAACTGCCAAAAGCCAAGAACAATGCCGCAGTGGGAATCCGGGAGGCCTTTTCTTATTCACGCACTCATGGCTCCTTGAACAAAGTGGATGACTAAGCATCCTTACCGCAGTAAGAGAGATTATGAGCAGTGGAAGACACATTTGAACTTGCTAAAAAGCCTCCTTTGTGTGGAGAAAGGGTGACACTGGGTCTTCGTCTTATCCCAGCAGTCTTTGCTTTTCACGCTCGCGAAGTCTGAATAGCTTTCTGTCACCCATTAATCCTCACAGGAATGTGGCTTCGGCTACGGGGAGGATGCACAGTGTGTGACATGCCGGCCGCACCGGTTCAAGGAGGACTGGGGCTTCCAGAAGTGCAAGCCGTGCCTGGACTGCACGCTGCTGAACCGCTTCCAGAAGGCCAACTGCTCGGTGACCAGCGATGCTGTCTGTGGGGACTGCTTGCCAGGGTGAGTCGGTGGCTCCTTCCCCTGCTGTTTTCAGAGACGTTTCCCTAGTTCCCTTCCAAGCTTGAGTGTGCACTGGTACTAACCCAGACTTTGGCGGAGCACTCGTGACTTCCCATCCCCGCAGACACCCCAGTTCTCTGTGCCCACCCTATGCCATGCTGGTTACCCAGCCCCTGAATCAAGTGACGAGGATTCTAGTAAAGGAACAGCTCCAGGAGACTCGAAAGTCTCTACAAACCACTGGGGGAAATAACCTTGGGTAGAGAGGAAAAGGAACGACAGGCAACTGATGGAAGAGAAGGCGAGGACCAGTGACCCCATGAAGATGTCCGTCCTTGTTAGCAGTCACCACCAGTCACCCATTTCAGCAGATGCTTGCCAGACAGCTGCAAAGCACTGCTCTAGGTCCTTAGGAAAGCTCACAGGGTCAAGTGGAGCTCACGTCCTAATAGGGTTTCTAAAATAACTCACTGGTAAACAATGAAGAAGTAAAGTGTGCAGAAACGTTGATGGAACGTGCTGTGGAAGAACACACCTGAAAGCGGCTAATGGTAACTGGGCCTGCAGTTACAGTTAAATTGGAGTTCAGGGAAGGCTGGACTGCAAATGTGAGAGCTAAGCAAAGACACCAAGTAGTTGAGGCAACTAGTCAAGCAGGTATTTGGGGGGACAGCAGAGCAAATGGGGATTACCTAGGGAGAGGCCCTGAGGTAGCCATGAGCTTGATATGTTTAGGAACCTGCAGGGAGAGCTGGGCACAGGGTGCATGACTGTAATTCCTGCTGCTTGAGAGGCTGAGGTAGGAGGGTCAAAAGTTTGAGCCCAACCTGGGCAACTTAGTGAGACCTTGTCTCAAAATTTTCAAAAGGGAGGGAGGTTTGCCCAGAGATAGAGTACTTGCCTAGCATATGGGAGGTCTGAGTTTCATTCTCAATACCACCAAAAAAATCAAAGAACCTGCAGGGAGGCTAGGGAGAGGTAGGAGGAGCGGGGAGCAGAGAAGGCAGAGAAAGAAGCAGGTACAAAGGATAAAAGGCACAGATGGACACATCATTTGTCACATATCCTAAACAGGATCATCCCTTAGCACATATATGATTTGCTAGTATTTTCTCTAGTTTTTTGGGGGGATAAGGGGGAGCTAAGACAGAGTCTCACTATGCAGTTCAGGCTGACCTTGAACTCAGTATGTAGGTGAGGCTGTCCTCAAATTCTCAGCAATCTTGCCCCCACAGCCTCCCCAGGTGTGCACCACCACACCCGGCTTCTCCTGTCCTATAAGATGACTTTTTACTTTCTTCATGGTGTCCTTCAAGGTACAGAAGTTTTAAATTTTGATGAAATCCAGCATCACAATTTTTTCTTCTATTGCATGTGGTTTAGTATTAGCCACTTTTTGTGTTATGCGCAGCTATTCCCCTCCTTTCACTGTCCCCTCCAAACAGGCTAGAGAATAGAAGGAATAGTGGAAAGGAGGGGGACACCTGGGCTAGGCAGAGTAGAAAGCACAGGGGAGGGATGTTCCACAGTATCCCTGGGGCCTAAACACAAGCAGTTAGTGGGTAGAGTCTGTGTGAAGAGGGGCCCTCTGAACTGAGGGCAACTGGATGGAAGTGAGTGACAAAAGAGGGAAGGAGACAAAGCAGAACATTTTGAGAATTTAGGGGCAGAGTGTTGAGCCAGGGTTACTGATCAAGGACTGAAGCGGGAAACCAAAGCTTCTAGAGCCAGGCTAATTGCAAAAGTAAGAAACAATCATGAACAAAAGTATTACAGAAGCAGCAAATGTTCATTGCTTATGATGAGCCAGACTAAGTACTGTACATGAATTACTATTTTCTATAATTTCACAGTTTAAAAAATGAAGAAACTGAG
>RJWT010017000.1:0-19594 GCA_004365215.1 Cuniculus paca | reverse complement strand
CACCAACAGAGTAAGGAGATGACCGACCAACTGGGGAAAAACTTTTACCAGGTTTTCTGCAGACAAAAGACTGACAGCTAGAATATATAAAGAACTGAAAAGAATCAATCCCTTGGGCCAGTGATATAGCTCAGTGGCACAGTGCCTACCTGGCAAGTCATGAGTTTGGTTCAAAAAAAAAAAAAGAATCAACCCCCTGTACATTTAAAAACCCAATCTGAAACTATGCATCTGAGACGAATAGACACTTGTAAAAAAAAAAGAGGCACAAATGGCAAATAAACATATGAAAAATGTTCAACATCACTAGTCATTTGAGAGATGCAAATTAAAACACCACTAGGATTTCCCCTCACTCCAGAATGACTATTATCAAGAGATCAACCAATAACAAATGTTGGCAGACCTACAGGGAAAAATAAGCCCTTCTCCACTGTTGGTGACAGTGAAGAATGGTGCAAACACTGTGGAAATCAGTGTGGAGATTCCTCAAAAACTAAGACTAGAGGTTCCATTCTACCCAGCTGTCCCCCTTGTTGACATCTTCTCTAAAGAATTAAAAGTATTATACCACAGCGATATATGTACACTCATGTTTATAGCAGCACAGTTTGTAATAGATAAATCTTGGAAACAGCCCAAATGCCCATAAACTGATGAATGGATAAAGAAGATGTGGTTTTTTAATACAATGGATTACTACTCTGCCATAAAGAAGGATAAGCTTGAGATATTTCTGAGTAAATGGATGCATCTAGCAACCATAATCTTAAAAGAAATGAATCAAATATACATGTGTAGATATCACATTGTTGTGAGAAACTGAAAGTATAAATTAGGAACAAATAGATGTTGTGAAGTAGAAAGAAAATGTTCAAATGGGAAAGGACACAAGGAAGGAGGGGAGGGGAAAGGGAGAAAGAAAAAAGGGTAAAAATGAGAAAGAAATATAAAATGGAATCAAAGCGTTTATAGATAAAAGGGAAAGAAAAAAAGGGAGTGGAGGGGAATGGGAAAAAATAATCAGGATATAGCATGTATGGATATCAATTTCATATGATGAATGTGATATATCTTGAAACTATCAATGAACTTAATAAATGATAAAAAATATTGGAAATTTCAAGGCCTTTCACTAGACTGAATGATGAGAATTATTGCAAGTGGGGCATTCCTGTAAGGGATGACATCGATAAACATGTGTGTGCCAAATACTGGAGCAAATATCTTTTTTATTTTTGGAGCAAATATCTTCATAAAACAAAAGCTACTGAAATGAAAAGATCAAATAAACACTAACACAATCATAGCAGGAGATTTTAACATCCTGCTTTCACAAAGAGAAAAAGCAACTAGACCAAAAACCAATAAAGACATTTCATTTCAGAGCTGTAATAAAATCCTTGAACATATGGACATAATAGATATATACAGAATATTCCAGCTCTTTACAGCACAGTATAAATCAGGTGATTTCAATTTTTTTATATTTACTTAAGCTGATTTTATAGACTAATACGTGTTTCACTTTGGAAAAAAATATCATGTGCTCCTGAGAATAATGTATATTCTGTTGTAGAGGCATACCGTTCTGCAATGAAAATAGAAAAAACTGATAGAAGAAATTTCAAAAAAGGTAAAAGCTCCTGAAAACTTAACAACATACTCTTAAACAACCAATGGGGCACACAAGAAATCAAAGAAGAAATTTTAAAAATTCTGGAAGTTAACAGCAATGACTGTAAAATTCAACAAAACTTTAGGACACTGTTAAAGCAGTTCTCAAGGGAGCATTATTCATGAACAATGCTCACATTAGGAAAACTGAGTAAGTCCCAATAAATAACCTTATGAAAAATCTTAATATACTTGAGAAACAACAACAAACCTACCCAAATTGAAATTAAGGAGGGAAATTAAAAGGATAAGAGTGGAAAACAATGAAATTGAGACAAAAATATTCAATAAATTGAAGACTTGGTTCTTTGAAAGAATAAATAAGAGATAAACTTTTAGCCAAATCCACCAAGAGAAAGACAGAAGACACACATCAATGCAATTAGAAAAGAAAAGGTTGAAATAACAGTAGACACTGTCAAAATTCAGAAGATAGTAAGATCTTTGAAAAATTATGTTCCAAAAATTTTTTAAATTTGAAAAAAAGAAAGGGACAGATTTCTAGACACATACAAGCTACTAAACTAACTAAAAAATATAAATATGCTTCACAATCCGATAATAAGCAATGAAATTGACACAATAATAAAAAACCTAACAACTAGAAAAGGATCCTGGACCTGATGGATTCACTATTGAATTCTACAAAACCTTTTAGGATGTTGCATCACCAATACTTCTCAAGATCTTCAAAGAAATTGAAAGGAATGGAGTGCTCTCAAATTAATTTATGGAAAACAGTATCATCTTTATTCCAAAACTGAATAAACAGTGAAATTAGAAAAAAAAAAAAAGAACTATACACCAATCTCCTTAATGGACATATATACACAAATCTTCAACAAGATATTAGCAAATAGAATGCAACATATTATCAAAAATATGATACATCATAGTAAATTAGGCTTCATCACAGAGATGCAAGGATGATTGAACGTATGTAGGTCTGTAAATGTAATACATCACATAATCAAGAGAAAGGTAAAAATACATGATTTTATCAATAGATGCAGAAAAGGCTTTCAACAAAATTCGACACCCCTTCATTGCAAAAACTCTAAAGAAAATAAGTATAAAAGGGCCATACCTGAATATGATAAAGGTAGTTTATGACAAACCAATAGGCACTATCATACTAAATGGAGTAAAACTAAAAGCCTTTCCCTTAAAATAAGGAACAAGATAAGGATGTCCATTATCACCTCTTCTGTTCTTCATAGTACTTGAATCATTAACCAGAAAAATTACACAAGAGAAAGAAAGTAAAGTGATACATATACAAAAGGAAAAAATCAAATTATCATTGTTTACATATAGTGATACTCTATATGGAAGAATCAAAAAAATCTACAAAAGTTCTTGGAATTAATAGCCAACTTCTGCAAAGTATCAAGATATAAGATCAATACACAAAAATCGTTAGCATTTATATACACCAACAATAAATGAGAGGGAAATTATGAAAACAAAAGCATTCACTGTAGCTTCAAGAAAATGATATACCTATTGATTAACCGAACCATGGAAGTGAAAAACTTCTACAAAGAAAACTACAATAATCTGAAGAATGAGGTTGTGAAGAACATCAGAAAATGGAAAGATGTGCCCTGCTCCTGGATATACAGAACGAATATTGTCAAAATGGCCATACTTCCAAAACTGTTACACAGATTCAGTACAGTCCCAGTCAAAATAGCAACAGAATACTTTACAAATCTAGAGAGAAACAATCCTAAAATTCATATGGAGCCAGCAGAGATCCAGAATAGCAAAAGCAATTTGGAGCAGTAAGAGGACAGCCCGAGGCATGGAGATATTTCAGCTATATTACAAAGCAATGCTACAAGCAATAGTGATAAAAAAAACGGCATGGTACTGGAACAAAACAGATACAAGGAGGAAAGAGAAAGAGGATTTTTAAAAAAGGAAAAAAATGCTGTAACATGTAGACGTAATGGTTTCCCAAAATGTCTGTAGTATGCATAACTGCAAATGTGTACAAATAAAATAATATTTTGTAAAACAATCCTGATGAGAAATGGATTTGAAAAGAGAGCTCTCATTATGTAATATACTTCTGATTAATTTCATCTCCACTGTTCTTTTTCCTCTACCAACAAAGAGGAAATTTTGATGTGCTTTTTCTCAAGTATGTTATCCAATATTCAAATATTGAAAATTTTTTCAAGTGAAAAAATAATTTCTGACATTTAAGAAATGATTACATATCAGACTTATTTATTTTTGATCCTGTTTATTTTTGACGACTGTCTTACATGTTTGATACAAATGTTAAATTTTGTAACTAATGATAAAAACTAGGGTTTGGGAAAATTATTTACAAACTAAATCACTCTAGCACAGACAAGTTCAAAAGTAAGATACATACTTCTGTTCAGCTGTGATGAACGATTCTTCTATTTTCTTTTCTTCCTTTCTTTCTTTTTTTTTTTTTTTTTTTGCAGCACCAGGGATTGAACTCACAACCTCTCGCTTGCCAGGCAGGTGCTTAGGCTGCTGAGCTAGATCCCTGGGCCAATCCTTCTATTTTCCACTATGCAGTAATGCCTTCAAGTGAGACTGAGGATTGCAAATACAATTCATATGAATTATTAATAAAGCTTAAGTTCAGATATGTATTTATGTATTTACTATGATATTGAGTGTGAATAAATGAAAATGATATATAAGAAGTCTTAGAAGCCAAAGAAAGATTGAATAATGTCTTAGGAAATCACAAAAATTTGTTACACTGGTTTACATGACATTGAATAAAAGAGTATTGATATACACAGTCAATATAGGATCTTATTAGTAACAATGAAAACACTGCAATAAGACCAAATCCATATCTTTTGGAAAATTATATTCTAAAAATAACCTAAAGGAAAAAAATAAATAATTTCAGCAACTTTGCAGAGTATGGGTATTTAGCAGGAAATCAACATTTTAAATTTTTATGAGTTTACCTAAGTCAATGAATAGATTCAGAGGTAGGACTCTGTTCCTATTGTTGACTTTGTATATACATATATTGATTTAAATATAAAATTATCAATATAAAATAAATATAAAATTATCAAAACATGAGCTACTGCTACTCAGATAATTGAAATGGTATTTCTTTTTTTTCATTTTAAAGAAAATAGGACAAAACAAAACAAAACAACAAAAAAAGCGAAAGAAAACAGAATAGAGTCAAATATTCCTAGTATATGGTCTTTTACTTAGAAAGTTAAGAAGAAATGGAAAAAGACTTCAAACTTTGTCCTTTATATAAAATATAATTCAGCCACCAAAAAGAAATAGAGTACCTTTCCACTAAAATTCAGCTCTAAAGGAACAATAAGGAGACACACAGAAAAAGAGATGTAATATTTGATACAAAAAAATTAAACATGAAGAAAAGAAACCCCATCTTATTTGATATGCTTAAACTTTCTTACCATGGCAATTTAAGATTTTCCTTCCAAGCTCTCTTTTATTCAGAATATAATTGAAGACCATTGCAACTGCACTTACTTAGACCAGTAAAATATTCTATAGACCATCTCTGATTATCTTATTTCCTCACTTATTACATTGCCATGCTTTGCTTTTACAGACTAAGAAAATGGACCCAGATCTACTTTTTACATTCCTGATTTTAATGAGTGTTGACCTTTCAATACAAATGAAGTCTATAAAATATTAAGATTATGCTACATCATAATGTAGGCAAATGTGAATGACAACCAGCTATTCATACATACATGCATATTATTGACTACTTAAACAAGAAATTAGATTCTGATAGAGGAGCAGTCCTCTCTTCTTTCCATCAGATACCTAACATGAGAACTTAATTGCATAACTACCATTCACTAATGGGCATGAATATATCTCTTCCTCCTAGGTAGAGGATAAGCATTTGGTATCAACAAATGGAAATACAAAAGTCAAATCTTGAATATGTGGTTAGTTTCCTTTCAAATGTGACTCTTTGCACTGAGCTTGAGGAAGAAGTCAAGCACACACTGTTTGCAGAAAAGACAGCTTAGAGACAAAGAATCAATCAAATACTTTTCAAATGGTAATTATTATACTGGTTAGAAGCAGGACAGTTGCAGAGTTTGGGGTGCAGTCTGACACGAATGGGAAAGGATCTTTGTTTCTACGCCAGTCAGATCTCAGCAATTCTCTGCTCTCTGCGAATTATAGGTTTGGGGAATATGATAGACACACTGTTTATAAGACCAGTTGTAACTTCATGAGATGAGTTTGGCATTCTTTCATTTAGTGTTCTTGAGATGGCTTTTTTGGTTTCAGATCGTTACAATGAAGTATCTATTTGTTTGTGTTTTGTGCTCTATTCTAGTGCCTAGAGCATACTTAGTACCAATAAATATGAGTTGGATGGATGGATGAACCACATGCCTTACTACAGAAGGAATAATATGAAACACACTAGATGAGCACTCTGCACTTACACTATATGCTGTGGGTATAAGAAGGAATCTGTTGAAAAACATAACCTAAAATATGGGGATCATTATGTAGTATAAATAGCTTCTTTTAGTCAAATTGTAGCTTGGATTTCACACAATTTGTGTATGGAAGCATCTCTCCAAATATAGTACATAGTCAAAATAGCAATGAAATGATCTTTAAAACTCAGAATATGTCTAATGTTAAAATAATGTTGAACATGATTTTCCTCCTGGTAAAGATATGTAATATTCCTGGATTTCTACCCCTCAAGAGAAGAATGTGAAAACTGGAACAACATTATTAACTTTATAGCTACCCCCATATCAATGAATGAAAATGAAAAAAAAAGTTTGTGACATTAGATAGGTAAGGCAAATATTTTTATTCATAAAATAAGAACAATCTATAAGAGAAAAATATGATAAAATGAACTTCAGAGAAGTTAAAATGACCATTTTTTATAAGATGCAATTTAAAAAAAAAGTAAAACAGCCAACAACAGACTAGGAGAAGATACTTGTAAAACTTACATGTAACAAGAAAATTTCATGTGTAAATCAATACTTTAAAAATTTTCAATCAAAACCACTAATAACTATAATATTAAAATGATGGCATGTTACTTAATGTGATGTTTCCCAAGAGAAGATATATGGATGGACAGTAAGGACATGAAAAAATTTAATTTAGACTCAAAATATCTCTATGCTCACAGTATAATATTGTTGTATTCATAAAATTTTTAAAGTTAAAGAAATTGATATTTTCAAATGTCTGTGAAAATTTGGAACAACTGTAACTCATATGTTGCTTTTACAAATGCAAAATAGTTCAACTTCAATGTTTTGATAGTACCATAAAATGTTAAATATAAATTTTTCCATATGACCTAGCAATCCCACTCTGTTATTTACCCCAAAGAGATAACAATATATACACAAAGACTCATAAAGAAATGCTCAAAACAAAACCCAAAATGAGGACAATAGCAAGTTCATAATTTGTTGTAACACAATACAACCATTCCACATACAAGAAATGTAATCCCTTTCCAAAAGCTTCATAAGCTGCAGCATTTTACAAAATACCAAGACTCTACTGAGTTCCAATGTAAACTCTCAGTTGTGACTCTCTATGAAAATCAACAGCAAATTATGTAATCCCAATGTCACTAAAGTTTAGCATTCCAAAAAGATGCAATAGGAGGAATAAAACACAATCAGACCAAAGTAAAAACAAAACTCAGCAGCACAAACATTAAATTTTGCTTCTCCCCATCTGGCATCCAGCATACATGTTGGTGAGGTAGCCCCCATTATGGCCTTGTTGGTTGCAGCCTATACTCTTTGGGCCAACTTGATTCATGTCCTGCAGCTTTCCCCTCCTACTGTTGCACATTCCTGGGATCATCGATTTTCTTGAATCTCTACTGACACTTTAGATTCATTGCCATACCTTCATGTATTGCTTTTTTAGAGTTTTCAAGCCTATACTGTCAGGCAATTTTCTGAAATCTGGTTGGAAGCCATTTGACCCCATATCTCTTGCATTCTGCATGCCAGTAAAACCAGCATCATATAGAGAATAACCAAGTATATTTTCAGTTAAAGCAATTGCCAGGTCCCCTTGAATCATAGTTGCAGTGAGCTTAGTTCTTGGATGACTGAGTATGGTGAAATAAATCCTGGGGTACCAATTCCCTATGCAGTCCTTCTCCACCAGTGGGTCAAGGGAATATCTTTTCAAAAGAAAAGATTGCACTTTTGCATCCTTAAGCCTGTAATGGATAGGGTCTGGATGATTTCTGAGATACCATCAAGGCATCTGTCTTCTAATCCCTCTGAAAAGTATCTGTTTCCTAATGAAGAATACTAATATCTTCAGCAGTAACACATTTTTGGCCCCAACTTCACATGTGCTTCCTTCCTGAATAAAATTTAAGTTACTCAAATTTTTCTGCTCTCATTTAGTCTTCAATCCTAACTATAAATTTGACTAAAAGCAACAAGAAATACCCAAGGCATAGCCTGAATGATGGCTCCATTGAAATTTCCTTCACTAGATCAATTAGTTTATCACCCTTAATCTCAGCCTCCTGGAAATTCTCTGCAGAAGAGCAAAATATAGACAAATTTTCTGCCAGAATGCAACAAAAATGATTTATTGTTTTCTGAGCCCAGCTTTTACTGTCCTATTAACATTTCCATTAGCATTCTGGTCTTTTCAGTTCCTACCAGAATCACTTAAAAACCTTGGTTTACAGCAATCTGAAGACTTCCTTATCCAGCATTTCCAAGCCTTCCTATGTCCCACCCCAAAAACAGTTCCAAAGGATTCTGGACCACATGGTCAGGTACAATCAGAGCAATAAGCATAGTTTTCTGGTACCAATTTTTTGTATTGGTTAACTTTTCCATTAAAGAGACAGAATGCTAGACATGTGCAACTTAAAGCAAAAAATCTTCAATTTGTTTCATGAATTCAAGAAATTGAGTCTATGATCTACTGGTTCCAAGACAAAAACAACATGATAGAAAGAGATAATAGAGTAAAAATGTGTAGTTCATGATAACAGGGAAGCACAGCAGAGGAACAGGATCAGACAGGAATGCATGTAGGACCATGTATAATAACCAACCATGTAGGACCATATATAATAACCAATCACCCAGACATACCCCAAATGTGTTTTAATAATCTGCTAGGCATGTCTTAATCTAAAGCAGTTGATGAATTAGATTGAATGGTTACATTACTAAGAAAATTTTATTCATATATCATTGTATATTAAATTAGAAATGCTATCTGGAGAGTAAGTTTGGTTTCCTGAACATGTGACCATGAGAATTTTTGTTATTTGTTCCAAGACAGAGAATTATTATTTTGTGGTAATGGTAGGGCTTGAACCCAGAGGTGCTCTATCATAGTGTTACATCCCTATCCCTTTTCATTTTTTTATTTTGAGACAGAATCTGTTCAAGTTGCCTTGTAATTGCAATCTCTTGGGTTTTTTGTTTTGTTTTGTTTTGTTTTTGTTTTTGTTTTTGTTTTTCGGCACTGGGCATTGAACTCCTGACCTCGCACTTACCAGGCAGGCACTAAGGCCACTGAGCTAGATCCCCGGTACAATGATAGGAAGAAAGTGTTTTCTAGTTGTTCTCAGAAGTTCAATTACTCAAACATGCTTAATATTTCACCTCAGTTAACTTTCTTTTTTTTTTTTTTTTGCAGCACCAGGAATCGAACTTAGGACCTAGTGCTTGCCAGGCAGGGGCTTAGGCCACTAAGCTAAATCCCCAGCCTGCGATGCCTTGTTTTAACCTCTAGATCAACCAACACTTCCAGGAACAATTGGCTTGATAATGTTTTTCTTTAGTTAACTGCCATTGCTTTCTGTAAAGTTTAGAGAATCAATGCTAATAGGTAATTATTTTCTTCTTTCTTATGTTTTCCACAAAACAGAAGCTGTATATTTTTCACAAGTTCCTAAATGGTTTGATTATTGGGTTATTGGAAAAGAGCTATGTCAGTTAACTTTAGTAATGTGGTAGGACAAGATGATATTAAGTATAAAAGGAAGGTTAGAAAAAAATATACATTAAAAGAAAAATACATACTTACTCTTTATTCTTCATGAATGTCATATTTGAGCACTTATCTAGTCAATAAAACTTATTTGTAATCTTGAAATTTATAAAATGCTTTTACAGTGATTCAGAGAGAGACAGAGCAGAAAAAAATGAGTCAAACAACATACATGTTCCCAGCCAAGTCAGAAAAAGATGGGACAGAACAATGTATTCAACTTTAATATATCCACCCAGTGTCCTCTTCCTGGACTATATAATGTTATTCTTTTGCATTTTTGTACTTTATGTTTGTGATTTTACTGTTCAGTGCTTCCCTAAGCACTGAAGAACAATTTGGTATCTATAATCAAAAGAAAAATATGATGTACCATAGAGAGACTATGTGTACAAAAGATTAGCTGCATATAGATCTGAGTTACAGTACTAGTGGGTATATGTTTAACAGAAGTATATCAACAATGAATATTTAGTAAGGTGTCTGTTTTAAAAGTACAGATAAAGGCTGGGAGTATTATTCAGTGGTAGAGCTCTTATGTAGTGCACTCAAGATCATGGGTTCCATCCCCAGTAGTGAAAAATGAATGATAAAGAAAAATGCAAATTTAATACAAGTTACTGTATTGATTGGTTGACGAGAGGCTCAACCAATCCTGTAAAGTATGTCTCTATGAGTTCCATATTTATGAATTCATTGTTCATGTTGATTTTATAAAATGTAACTACAATAAATAATGAAAATCTAGTACACAATGTCAGAATGAGAAGATACAGGTTATTAATATTAAATAGTAACAGTCCTGGTTTTCAAAGTATAATATCTACATATATTACAAATACAAGTTTGTTTTTGCTTCAAATGGAAATTTTAAATGTTTGTCTTGGTAGTTTCTAAGGAAAGAGTAATTCAGTGGGCTTGAATTTCTCAAGTCTTGCACATTTCTAAAAAAGATATGTTTTCATGTGACTCTTGGCCCAAACATGAGAACTGGGGTCTTGGAATCTACTAAGTGATAAGTATTTGGTTTATGAACCATGCTGATAATTAATTATACTAATTAACCATGCTAATTAAATAATTTTGTTTCATTAGTTTGTTGAAACAGTGTGATATATGATAAGCACTTTCATTCCCTGGGGCTTCTATGAACACAGTCAGTCACGTTAACATTATATTTCAACAGGAACAACCCCTAGTAATGCCCTCGATCAAAAGGCCTCAATAATTTTCTCTAGCTTACAATACTACACATGCTCAAATTCATTAATGAACAAGTAAAATGTTCCCTGTGCAGTTCCGTCAGTGAACAATCATACACTTGTGCCCCATTCTCTTTTCTCCTTTGCCCATTAACTTTGTAACCTTTTGCTGGGATAAATCAAAATTGTGTGTATAATGACTCGTAAGTCCAATGAGTTATCTTATAAAATTATCAAACTTAGGATGATATTGGTGGCCTTTTCCATACCAGATTTTAACGTAACAGATACATGAAATGATCAAGGAATCAAGAAAACTATAATTAATCAATTAATAAAAAGGGGAATAAGAAAACATATGTATTATATTATTCATATATTTTTCTATAAGTATGGTTTTAACATTATTCATATTCAGTATATTTTATATGTAAAATAAAAGTTCTTAAGACTATAAGCATAGATAAAATAGAGATTTTATATCTTTTGCTTTCATGTTAATCACTACAATGCATAGGAAATTTCCATGAAAACCTAATAAAGTTAAAATTTGCTTCTGGAGATATGAGTCATATTAACATCACCATATAAAACAAAATAAAATTTAAATTTATAACTATTGTCTATATATACATATTCATATATTTTTGATACTGAAAAAATATTGTTGTGAAGGTCTGAGTCCTCCAAATCCCCATGACTAATATAAAGTTCCATCTGTAAAATGTGGTAAAATGTTATACTGTCTCTGTCTTGGTCTGGGCAGAGTCACCAGGGAGCAAAGAGATTAAGACAATTGACTCCTTTCTTCTTATTTGAACATATTGTAAAGATGAAACTCTTTGGGTTTGTGCTTGATCGAAATCTGGTTTGACTTTACATTCTTAATCTGTATTTCTAAACTGAGGCATTTCCACACTGTTCACTTTCTGCATTATGCTCTTTTACTATGTACCAAGAACCACTAGTCTTCTTGGGTACAAATATTCTGTGCCAAATAACTTAAACAAATGCCTACCCTTCATGCTTCAAGTAACATAAGTTTTATTTTTCTAAGAACATGAAAGGTTTCCCTAAAGCTTTATTTAAAAAAAAATCTGTACAAACTGAAAAAAACTGCAAATAAATAGTGTTCATATTTTTCTCATAGTCCTTTAAACTATAGGCTGTTCATAACCCAGCTCCCTTCAACATTTAGAATCACACTGGTAAACCCATCTTTCTGATATTTCTGGGTCCTCAGTGCCTCACTGAAATTTTGATTTACTTCTTCACATTCAGAGCACTGAAACTTAGATCATATTTTATCTAAAACGGCTTTAGTATCTTCCATCTTCAACTATGTGATGAACACAATTCTATAACAACACCTGAGTACTGTCATCATCAGATACTTACCACCTTAATTATATTCAGCACTTTTCATTCTTACCCTCTTGAATTCTAAAACACTCTTAGGATCACTAACCAAGTATATAGTAATGAGAAAATCCACCCTTTTATTCCTTTTCTTCTTCTGCTTATAGCATCTCCCTGTGTCACAACCATATAGTAGCTTTATAGATGACACTCATCACATCAAAATAAAGGTAAATTTCAACATAAATCACTGATAATTTGTATTTTGATGAATAAACACAGAATAATTTTCTCCAAATCACGTACATCCCACCCACGATTTTTTAAATTAAATGGTGAATTTTTTGAAAATTCAGAATTTGAAATGTAACTTGATACGTTCTTTAAAAAAATGTGATCACCTTGGTGAAGACTAACATAGGGTATTTTCACAAGGCAGTTTGTCTGTATATTCAATTGATCCATGTGTATGAGATTGTCTACACTGTAACACATTAAGGAATTAAACAGGAAACCTTTAAAATACATTAGGAGAATTTAGCCTAGTATCAATCAATGTATGTCAACATACCCAATCACATCAGATTCCTCTGAGCAAAAGAATTTGAACTGAATGTTTTCAATACAGGCAGAAAAAAAGCGTATTGCTGTTGATTTCAGACATCTCAAGTAAATATCTGAGTCCCTTTCTCTGGAAGTATATATTTTAGACCACTATTTTGAATTAAATATTGAAATTCATAAATACTACACTTTGTATTGTTTTCTTAGGATCTTTCAAATTCAGAAAACCAAAACCAAAACAAAAACCAGAATTTAGTTCACACCACTATTTCAATAACTAAAACAAAATAAATAAAACAAAATTTTCAACTGAAACATCATTAGTGAATTAAAATTATCATGAAAGTTATCAGACACTTTAGTTACAGATTATCTAGATTACAAATGAAGTAAAATGTACATGTGGCATTGATGAACACTGGAGAAAAAGTGTTTTCTTTTAAGCTAAACTACCCATGTTAAGGAATATGCTGCAATAACATTCAAATTGTAAAGCAATCAAAACATTGTGTTCATTTTATTAAAAGGGTTATTTTAAGTACTTTAGAATCATAAAGCAGCAGTGTTTGGATAAGATTTGAACTAATATATTCAAATCAAATTGAATATTATTTAATTAAGGAATAATTATTATTTTCCATATACTTAAGTCATGAAAAATCAATATTAAACGGAAGAGAACTGAAAGAAAAATTAGTAGTAAGAAAAGATATATGGCAATTGAAATAGTTAAGCAATTATTGCTTTTGTTTCCTCTTTAAAAAAAAATAATACCTACTGAGACAATATTATGGATTTAGTTGTGAGATAAAAAGTCAATGCATTACTAATCTTTCAATATTCCCTAAAAATGTCATCTAAATAATAATTGCAAGATTTTATTCTGCAGTGATAAATGTAGCAGAAAAAGAACAGGTTTGTTTCACTATACCAGCAGTTAGAAAACTATCTCTGTCTTGATATACCATAAAATTTTACTTAAAAGCCATTGAGAGGGAATAAATATGGAATCTCATAAAGTCATTTTTACATTCACTGTTTCAGAAAAATAATTTCACTTTAAAATATGTGTTCTTACACTTTATAGACAGTACTTATCTTCCTAATGTAAAACCCACTTTCCAGTGTTACTCCATGAATAATTCTGGTATGGAAAATTATCTCAGTAAATCTCTCACACATATCAAGTAAGAAGTACTTCCACTTGTACCTACTTACAAAGAGAGATGAATAGTTAATATCGAGTATAGCTTTCAAAATTCCTAAGGTGCATATTAACCATAGATTGAGAAAAACATGCCTTTTAATTCTGCTACCTCTAAAACATGGAAAAGCTACATTGATATGGATAGCAAATATTATTTCAAAGTATTAGTCAAAGTATTAGTCATTTGTCATTAATGATTTATAGAATAGCAACCTTATAGATATTTTATAGCAAAAGTAAAAAACCAATTAATGGTCTGGTGACTATGTTTATACTGGCTGCCATGTAGTTAGCCAGCTAAACTCAACCTTAACTATCTGTGGCTAGCAGCTTGTCCCAGATAATGCACTAGGTCAACCTGACTGTGTCCAGCTGTAATGCTTGTGTTTTTCCGTACTTAGAAATATGTAGTTTTCCAATTTGCTTCAAGGACTACCTTCCTGAGACAGACTGGCCCAGTGAAGAACACATTTAACTCTGCTTACTCCCTTCAAACCCTTCTCTCTCCCTTCCAGGATATTCTCGCCTTATGATAAACAATTCCTTTTTAGTAAATCTACTTAGAAGTAGCTTGCTTGGCAACATATGACTTAATTCATGCAACCAGTCATATAATAACCTGCCATCAGTTTTGCACTTCTTGCTTGCAAAATATATTTAAACTGAACTCTAAGCTGGCTTGTGGTTGGTGATTTGAACCCTGACTCAGTACCACAGCCTGCTGGCATTGAAATCAGTTGCCTTCCGGACTCCTCGATGCAAAGAGTTTTTCATTCAGTTTAGTATTGTTTTTTTCTGCAACAAGACAATTATTTAAACAAGTGAGCAGTGCTTACTTTAAAAGCTTTTTCTGAAAACAGAAAATCAATGACTCCCAAGTATAAATGAAATGAAAGCAAAGGAACTTAAAAGTGGTTGAGATTGAAATAAAAGAAACTGAAAGTTTTCTAATAACTTCAAATTTTGTTTTCCACTTAAAACATGATTTTATCCATGGCATCTTAATTGTTTTAGAACTTATCCTCCAAAAATAAACAAAAAATACGTGGAAAAAATGTATGAAATAACTCTTTTCAGATACTGGAGAACAGGTGGCAGAGGCCTATGATTATTGAGAAAAGGGAAATAAACAAAGTTTATCCTGTAATTTGCTAGTATTCCCTCAGAAAAAAATATCCCAAATGCAGTATACAAAGGAAGCACACATGGAATCAAAGATTTTGCGACACTGCAGACACAGGGACCAGACCTCAAGAACACCAAGATACAGATAACTTGCAAAGAAGGGAACTGAACAGGACAGAGCTACAGTGAGAACCAGCTCCAGAGAGAGTTTCAATACCTGGAACTACTGATGAGTCCATGGTTGAGTATCTAACTTTACATGAAACTACATAAGCTTCCTTAGAAATTGAATAATTCTAAGTTTCCAAAAAATGCTAGAAGTTCTTTGAGTACCTACCAACCAGTGAAGCAACATTTGATACATGGGAATATTCCTAGAGACACTGGAATGCCTACATTTTTGAAATGGAACAACTTGTATCTAGAATCGGGAAACATAGTGAGACTGTTTCAAAATAAAATAAAAAAAAGACTGGGGACATAGCTAAGTCCAAAGGCCTCATTCCCCTTGGGTTCACTCCCCACTGCTGCAGAAGAAAAGAAATCAAGATGATCCAGATATATATATATATATATATATATGATATTGAAAGAAATGACAGCTGAAAAATTATCATATTGGACACAAAGTATAAACCATTGAATGCAAGAAACCTAATAAAGTCCAAGAAACCCAAAAAATCATATCAAAACATGTCACAATAATATCACTATAAATGAAAATTTTTTAAAAATCCTCCTAAATACACAATGCATTCAAGGGTAGAAAGATACTGAAGAATGATTACAGAAGGACAGCACTTCTGAAACCACAAATAAAGAGTTCAGCAGACCCTTATTCCTGTAAAATAGCAAATTCATTGGTAAAATCATTTTTTTCAAAAATCTTTGGAAAGTTTCCTAAAAACATGCAGAATATTAACACATGTTCCTCTAAAGTCTATTAAATTCCAGAAACAACAGAGATACTCCTTGTTATTTGATTCACGACATGCTCCTCTGCCACCCTTCCATCACATCTGTTTTGAAACTCTATCCTACGTGTTCTTCAGGCAGGTGTGACCAAGAAGAAAGGGACTTTAATTTTCTCTCCCCATCCATGAACACACAATGTCACCTTGTGAGGGGCTGATTGTCAGAATTTTTATCTTGCCTCCAGCCTCATTTGCAAAACCCTAATTGTAAGCAGTTGTAGTACAGATCTGGGGTTCATGTTTCCCACCCAGCCATCCTACATAGGTTAACGGCACTGTATCAGACACAGGACATTAATAGTGAGGCCCCTATTTCCTAGTCCCCGGCTTGGTGTTAGCCTGAAGATTTCCAGGTTTATGGGGAGTTAGATCACCAAGGGTTTCCAAGCTCACTCACTCCTAGGAAAGTTTCTCTATTAAAATGAATGTTACCTTCAGCTGTTATGCAGTGGTACACGAATCAAGTCAGGGAGAGAGAAACCAGAAGGATAAAGGAAAAAGCAATTCTACCTAAAGAGACCGTTTTTATTTCCAACAGAATATGGAGCGCTCCTTCACTAGGGCTGCTGTTAAAAATGGTAAGTATCTTGGCTGAGAGTATTAAAAGAAATGGTAACTCCATGAGAAACATTAAAATGGCAGAGCAGTCAAATAAAATAAATAAGAGAGGTGTCCTGGAATCACCCTCAACCCCAATAGTTGAGAAGGTTGAACAGATGTGCTAAACTGTATCTACTCAAGGACAATTAGACCAGGATGTGATGCATATTTTAAAGCATTCTCCAAGCCACACACAAAACCATCAATAGAGAGGAGACACCTCACTCTTCCAATGAATGGGTCTAAGTAATAATTTTAACTAAGAATTACTAAAACAATAAGCTACTCCGACCTAAAGTGACTTTCTAGAAGACAAGCATAAAATTTAAAAAAAAAATCATTCTAGGAAGTCTGAAACAATGTTTCAGACCAAACTGCAAACTCTCAGAAATGACCAGAGAGAGAAACTACAAACTTTTGCTCCTATGTTGAGCATGGAGGAAAACAAACAAACAAACAAACAGAATCAGACTTCTCAGCATCCTTCCTCCTTAGGCATTCACATATTCATTTGTAAATGATGTAAATCTAATTAGCTAAGGGAATTTAGGCACAGTCTTTGACCAGTCAGTAGTTTACAAGAATTCAGAGGTTACTTCTAGATATCTCCTCCCAAAAAAATGTAACAAGGGACAAAGATATGAGAAGGACAGCAGAAGCCTTATACTACAGGAAAGATAAGAGTGTACAGAATTCATTTCACTATGTCACTAAACAAATAATTCACTGATCAATCCAGAAGCAAGACAAATCATTAAACAATTTCTAGATCTTATAAAATGAGATCTCTGAGTGTGTGAGTAGGCATGATGTCAGTTCTAGGAATTGCTACAATGTATAACCTAATATTTTCTCTGTTTCTTACAATGAAGGCAAAAATAGTAAGAAAGTGTGACCAATGTACAGAGATATATCCAGACAAGTCTGAATTTTAAAGAGATTCAGAAGCCAAGATGAGCAGAAGACATTAGAGTAAATACTATAAATATGCTCAAATAATTAAACTGAAGTAGGCTTACAGAAGTGACAATAATAATTTATCATCAAATATATATTATCAATAAAATATAATTTATTTAATACTATCCAAAGGAAATTCAGAGTTTAATATTACCAAGTGAAAATTACAGCAAAATGGTGCCCCCAGGAGATTCAAGATGGCTAAAGAAATAATCACTGAACATGAAGTTAACAGAAATTACACAATAGGAAAAAGACAGACAAAAAAGTAAGACAATGAGTATAGCCTCAGAGAAACATGAGAAATCATTATTACATGGTTCAATATACATCAATTAGGAATATTTCTAAGACAATAGAGAAAGCAATAGAAAATCTATTCATGGACACGGTGACTAAAAACTTGCCAAATTTGAAGAAAAACTTGTTTGTACATTCAAGAAGCACAATAAATATTATGTGGTACACATGCAGAGAGAAACCCTCACAGCTAGTATTGTGAAAATTGAAGATAAAGGGAAAAATTTCAAAGACATTAAGAAAAACTGACTCATTACACAAATGAGATTAAAAACTCACTTCTCATCAGAAACATTTGACTTAAAATGTAGTGAGAGGACACAGTCAAAGTACTAAATGTTAAAAATACCTAACCAAGAGTCTTGCGTTTGGCAAAATTATCTTTAAAAAAAAGAAGCAAAATAAATTAGGTATGGTCGTGCATCACTATAATCCTGACACTTAGAAGGATGCGGCAGGGGAAATTAAAGACAGCCTGGACAACACAGTGACTCTGTTTCATGAAACAACAATAGCAACAGCAAAAAAAGTGGCAAAATAATAACATTTTCAGGTAACTAAAATAATAGCAGACCTTCCTTAGAAGAAATCCTACAGTAAAATCTCCAGGCTGAAATCAAATGTCTCCAAGCATTAATGTAAATACAAACATGAAGAAAAGAACATGAAGTAATTATATAGATTATTACAAAATACAGTTGTATATGTATTCTTCATTTTTTTCCTTAACTTTTTAAGAAATAATTGCATAAATCTACATGTTCTAATTTCTTTTGTGGTTTTATTTGACAAAAAGTGCATTGCATGTAATTAGGATTCATTTAAATTTAAGGCCTGTTTATAACCTAAAATATAGGTTGTCTTCCAGAAATCTTTATGTACTACCTGTTAAGATGAAGGGATAACCTGGTGTTGTTTTATGGACTGCCCTATAGATATCTGTTTCAGTAAATTGTTTTTAATATTGCTGAAGTCTTCTATTTCTGTGGTAATCATTAACATAAATCTATCTATTAATAGTAGTACAGTAATAAAATTTTCATTTACTATTTTTGAACAATTGTCCCTTTATATTTTATATTCTACTTTGATATTAACATAGTCTCCTTTTAATGCTTTTATGACTTTTTATTATTGTTATTGTTATAATTGATATATTTCAATTCTTTTACTATTTTTAGAAATTTTATAGTATCTATTTATTAACATTCTTTATCTTTCTCATCTGTCTCTCAGGGTTTTTTTTCTCATTTTCATTAGTACATATTTGTAGTTTACAATATTTGCATTCCTTGTGGGGAATTGGTGCATGTTCAAAATATCTTAATTCTTTTTTCCATCACCTTTTCCTCCTACCATCCATATTTTTTTTACATTTTAAAAATTTTTATTAATTTTTTGGTTACATTTTGGATAAACATAATGATCATCAGAGCAAGTTTGTACCTATAGATGATATATTTTGGTTCTTCTTTTGTCCCCAATTGCTTCTCTTCTCTTCAACTGCCCATCTCCTACTTATCTACAAAAAGTTTGTTTCCATTTTCTTCCATCTACTGTTTTTTTTTTTT
>RJWT010016999.1:0-19562 GCA_004365215.1 Cuniculus paca | reverse complement strand
CTTAGAAGTGCACTAAATATTATTATTGTATTATTGATATTATTTAAAATTTTATTGAGGTAGTAGTTCTCCATTGTGTTTTTACATATCTTGTGATAGCCTTTGTCCTAGGGTATCTTTTCAAGGATGTTTGCATGGCAAACAGTCTTGTACGATACCACAGGGTAGAAAACAAATTTGTTTCTCTACTGAGGATAATAGAGATAATGGCTCCACTGAAGGCGAGCTGCCTGGGAAGAACAGTGTTCTTTCCCATCTCCAGTGATGCAGAGCCTTCTGTGCCTTCCTAAACAACTCCTAACCTCTATACTTTGCAGTATCAAGTACTCCGCTATTAGATTGGATTTCCAGTATTTGAGGTTCCTTGGCTGTGACACAAATCCATGGCATTTGTGGCATCTGACTGGGTCACTGTTCATTGCCCCCATGGGACTCATGCTGGGGAGGGTAATGAATGTGAACTTGAAGCTCATGCCACCCATAGTAGTAAAAGTCTTTGCTTCTGTCCTATGACCAATTGTCTTCTGCCAGTGTTTGAGTCTGGTAGGGTACCTCACTAGCTTGCAAGCTGAGTACAAGGTCAGAGCCTTCACTTTTCTTAATAAAGTTATCTGTTAAATGTAGACAAGTGTGATGGGAAGCCTTGAGACAGTTGTTTTAAAGACACTGTTTCCCAGTCTTGACATTGGACACTTTTTGTAATTCTGATTATGGGCTATGTATAAACAGGAGTTCATGAGACAAAAGTTTTCATTTCACTTTACAGATTTTGCTTATTTGATTAGGAAATTTTTGAGAAACACTTGGTTATGTTGTGCTTGAAACTTTTCTTCTTTCAGGCATAAATCCAGAAGGCCAAATGTGTCTTATAGTAGCTAATAATTTTGAGGTGTCACAAGAACACATTGAAATCATACAGCATATTTTTAGTATTAACAATCATTGAATGGGGGGTATGGTTAAGGAAGCCATTGTCTAGCAAATGCCATCTGTGTGTTAATGCAAATAACATTGCATGTTGGTTTATGCTAGGTAATCTCTCACCTAACTTCCCAGTGTTTTCTCAGATATAGGTGCATAATTTCAAAAGGAAACCAGTTTTTATTGTTTATGTGTGTGGAAGACACCTAGTCACATTTCAGAATGTAGTTAAGGTATGTTTTGTAAGTAAATATAATCCAGCAATTAAAGAAGATAATGAATGTTCACTTGAATCAACTATGAGCAGATGATGTCCAGTACTGAACAGTGTTTGTAAACTAGAAATAAAAAGGAACAAAATGCAAAGATGATGAGAGAAAAGTGAGTTGCAGGTAGAATTCAGATGCTAGACAAAATTTAAAAAAAAAAAGATGGATTTTACTTTATAGTCTAGGGAAAGAATGAGATAATAGGCAAAGAAAGTACAAGATCTCATGTGGTTTACTAGAGGAAGCTAGAAATAAAATAGAAGATGGAAAAAAATAAGAACTGAGTAGGCAAGACTTCCCAGAATGAGATGCACATGAAAAAGGGTGCTGGCCATGATGACATAAGAAATTAACTCAGAGGCCAAAGAGGTGACTTCGGGACCTAATAGCTTCATGCTTCCAACACCAGAAGAAGTAACTCATACTAGTAAAAAGGAATGAAAGATAAAACTACAAAGGGTTTAGTCAGCTAACATGTCAAAGATAATGGAAGAATTTCCATGAGTTTGAGTCTGTGTTACCAAGAAGGGGTGTTTTAGTTTTTTTAAACTATAGATGTTACTTTCTATGACAGAGGTAAAACCTGAGCAACATTAAATGAGCTTTGAAACTGCACTAATAGTATTTCTAAGCTGTGCATTGTTTGAAGTTTAGTTTCATTCTTGGAAAAGGTCTGGGCCAAAGAACAGAAACAAAATGGAAAATAAGCCACCAAGAAGGCTAGAGAGAGTGGAAGCCAGGAACTCCCATTTTGACCTTCCTGACAGTATTGCTTCCTCTCCTCTTCCTAGGTGGTAGTAGCCAAGATGGAGTAATAATAAAATGGTATAGTTTGGGACACAGAGCCAGGACCTAAAAGACTATCATATTTAAAACAATGAAGATATCAGACTTTCTTCTATTTTTGCCCTGTATCTTTGTGTTTATTATTCGGTTATGTAAAGCCTCTTGTCATTCTATCCCAAGCAAAGCTGCTAATGGGGAAGCTCAAATCCACACCTTAGACTTAATTTTTAAATACTGTTGTCTTTTTGATCTACTGCATCTCTGAATTTAATTATGAGGTCTCACTCAACGCCCTGCCATTGTGTCTACTGCTCTTCTTGCTCTTTATGCGCTTTGTAAAAAAAGGAAAAAAGAAAAAAGAATACCCTATTGCTTTTAAAGCAAGCTCACTTTTCATCAGTTCATTGAAAGGTGTCACCTTCTACTTCTTGTTGTTCCTTGGGTCTTTTTATTCTTTGTCTCATGAGCAGACACAATTGGCACCTCTACATTCTGCAAATATAGCTTGCAGAGCAGGTTTCCTAGGCATATAATTTTCGCAAGTGCCAGGCAGAAGAATGATTCTAAGGCCATTTGATAAGTTCCTTGTTACATCTCCTCATTTGCTTCCTTCCCAAAGAGATTTTTGATTTTTGCCTGGAACATGCTTATCAGCTCAAAGCGATGCAGCATCATTATGTTATGAAGATTTTCTTCTGCAGCAGCAAGTGCACTAACCTTGAGTGAAGCGGCTGCTAATCATGTTGCACTAAGCAAATAAAAGTCAGAACCGACCTAATCTTGCTTGCCTAATATCAGTTTCTGCAGACTTCAAGTGTAATGTTCTAATCACTGGCGCAAAACAGCCAATTAATTTGCTTTCCCTACGTGTTTTTACTGGCCAAGATGCGTAGGGGAGCGGTGCGTTCGGTCATAATCATGCTCCACAACGATGGGAAATGTTCCCTTTGAGCTTCCAATCATTAGGCCAGCTGAAGTGAAGACAAGCCCATTGACAGGTGAGAATGGCAATAATTTATTTTCTATTGATGGGTTGTGACAAATCATATCGAAGCGGTGGCTGCCTACTGTGGGGCTGCGCTAAGGAAGACTGTGATGGGCAAAGATGAAACCCTTCACAGCTCATTTAGTCCAAATGTAGCCACCTGGGTGGTGAATCGGTTCAACATACCAGCCCAGGCATTCCAGCACAAAATTAGATCGCTAACAGGCAGGCCATATAGGGGTTCCTAGAGGCATTAATCAACAGGGTTGAGCTGTCAAAAATGCAGAGTCTGAAATTAAGAAACACCAAAAGGAGGAAAATGTGGCAATGCTGTCAAAAAAATCAAGAATGTGATTCCTACCACAGGATTCTAGCCACCATTAAAAAGGCTTAGAAGAAAAATGAATTATAAAGGGGTAAAGAGGGGCATTACCCCTACTAAAAATGCTTCTGAAGATTTTTATACACGTTAATTAGTGAAAGCAGCATGAAGATTTATGTGAGCATGTGCACATCGTTTTCCTCAACACTGACAGATTAAACGTAAGTCCTGACCACCGCACAGCACAGTTCATCTCTTATTTAAATTTCCCTTTTACCCAGACCCACGGAAGTGCAGAGCATTTGATGTCTCTCAGCTGCCTCTGAATACCAGTACTTCAAACTCTGCAGAATTCTAGGGCTTGTACAGCTTATCTGCTGAACACTGTTTTTGGTAGGATGGAATTTCTAGAATCTGGCAATGTGCGCTGTTTATACGTGTGTATGTGTGTTCATGTGATTAAATTTTACCAGTATGGTTTTCTTCTGAAGGCTTATTATCAGTTTTCATGTTAGAAAAAGCATTTAATGCATAAACAAATCCAAACAGTCAGATTTTCTGAAACTAGGCAAATTTTCACTGAGCAAAACATGCAAAGATTTTATTACATAAAAATATAGTCTAGACCCTGAAGAATTTTTTTTTCCAGTCCCCACTTGGGTGCTTGTCAAAGTGTGCCCTAAGGGCAAGGATATTCATTGAAAATTCAAATGTACAGACCCACAAAGAGATTTAGACAAATCTCTAGGCTGGCCTGGGAACTCGAGTTTGAACAGAATGTATGTATGTATGTGTGTATGTGTGTATGTATGGTGAAACTTGAAGACTAATTTTTCTTAAAGGAATTAACTCCAGTCCATCCTCAAGTTCAAAAACTTGCTTCCTTCCAGTACTGTTTAACATGTCTCCCTCTTGGGCAAGCTGTGCTCCATTAGTTTACAAACATTTTAACACACTCACAGTTCCATGCCTTTGATCACGCTGTGCCCTTCATCTCGAATGCCTCCCAACCCAGGCCTCTTGTTCTCATCCTCTGAGATGCTCACTCCTACATGAGACCTTCCCCACAACTCTCAGTTGGATGTAAATTTTCTGACCTCTGCCATCCTCTGCTTTGTTTGTACTTTTCATGGCATTGCGACCTTTGCCTTTCCTTGCATTTACCTGTATGCATGCTTGATCTTCCTGTGACCAGGTGATTGTGTCTTTGACACTCATGTCCTATATGCCTGCTAATACCTAATTGCATATGACTTGTTGCTTTGCCGAGCTGTGCAGGCTTTGCAGCCTTTGAACTACTAAATAATAGATGTTAGTTCATTCACACCAAAACTTTATACTTTTAAGCCATTCATAAAGGTAAGTGCTTAGAACTCTCATTCAATCTTAAAAGGGACCTCTGTGCAGATGAAAATACATGTGGTCTGTTATTCTATTTGTCTGCTTTATTTATCAGTAGTTTTTCTGTGAAATGTTCTTCCTTGTATTTTCTAAATTAGCCTTAGTGTTATTTTCCCTGAATGAATAATTATTAATGTCTTAAGTCTGTGACTGAAACAAATATATAAAATGAATTAATTATGCAAAAAAATAAACTACATTGCAATCTACTACTACAGACCATTTACTTTGTAACTATTTCAGATATCCACAATAAAGAACTAGCAACTAAGTCTCTTAAAATTTTTGATACAATGTATAATGATTTAACAACCGTCAAAGGCTGTGACTGTGTCTAATTTAAGACTAATACCATAAGTCATAATATAGCTGAAGCCTGAGAGCTTCGCTTTTTCATGACCTAAGAAAGAAGTCTGGCTTTATTTTAAGGCAAAGGAAGTGCAAGAAAGATTACAAAAGGAAATGGACAAATGCTATCACTTTTATCATTCTTAAGAGTTGTATTTCTCCTCAATCCATATCATAATTGTTTTAAAATTCCCTTTTTACCTGTAATATTGCATTGTGTTTAGACATGAAAGAAACAAAGGGAAAGAACATTTGCAGTGTATTTGGGAAAATGTAGTAATTCAAGTGAATTTGAGTCAAACCTGATCTAGTCAGAAGAATAACCAGTATCTGTCTCAGTCTTCAATTACAATCAGTCTTGAGGAGCTGGAACTGAGATGCCTCCCACTTTATTCAAGTGCCAGAGATAGTTTGGGTAGACTAGAACCAGGGTAAAGACGTGTGAAAAAGTTCTGACGGTTTGGGAAAGTAGCCTTTGAAAAATAAGGCTGTATGGAAACTCATTTCTTTCATAGCATGGGTTATTTAGGACCGTTAGGTGTGAGAACTACTTTCAGGGACCACACATTGCATAAATGTTTCTATCACAGTTTAGTAGTCATTTCAGTTGTTTTGCTGTGACATGGTGGAGAATTATAATGGAACAGAGTATGATACTGCATTTTAACTTGGACCACAGTTCTTGGTAACAAGCACCTGGGGAGCCTCTGGGTATTATTAAAACCTAATTAGAATAAAATCCCATCACTGGCTGAATTGCAGAATAAAAACTCAAAAATAATTCCTGATAGAACAACACAGTACCATTTCAAAATAAATAACTAAAACATGATACTGTTTTTGAAATATGCTGTCTACTTCTCCAAACAAAACAAAACAAACAAACAAACAAACAAACAAACCCATAATGGTTTGTGATATTTTTTGATAGAACCGACTTGATCCTTGATTGATTTCTCTCTTCCATAAGGTTTTAGCATCCCTAAAACTGTTTTTTGTAAACATTACATGTCACACAAGGATGCAAGAAGCAAGTGTATGGCCCTTAAGAGTTGCTGTAGAGTGATGAGACTTTATAGAGAAGAATAAAAGTAGTGTGGTAGATAAACACTGAGAAACAGAAGGAGAAGACAAGAAAGCATGGTATGAGTTTCGGGAAACCTTTGATGTGTGAGAAATATTTGGGCACTGTACTAAAGGTTCTTAACATTGACCTTATGGAGTTCATGATACAAGAACCCAAAGAACTCTTAAAGTAAATAATCAGAGCAGACATTCAAGAAGGCTTCTTTGATAGAGACAGAGCACAAGTAAACAAAAACCAACCTGTCCTTTAGAAAGAATTCCTGCCTTCCCTATCAGCAAAAAGAAATCAATTCTGACCCAAGCATAAACCTGAAAGAAAAGTGAGGCATAATCAAAAGGCAAATGAATACACATAAAGAGGAATGGCATTGAGAAGAGGGACACGGGAAGTGTTCAGGAAAATATTCTCCAGTGTCTCAAAGGAATGACAGACAGCAGGATCTCTAGTGAGTAATCAAGAATTCAACAAGGTGACACAGGGCAAGAACAGAAGATGACAACCAACCTGGAAGACTCAGGTTAGAAATGAAGGAGAAACTAGAGTTCATGACTTACATGAAAACCCCCTTAAAGGTGATGAAAATTAGAATATACAGGTCCTGAAAATAAAATCATGGAAGTTACAGTTGAGAAATAGAGATACAGAAAATAAATTTCACAAACCACATTATGAAAGTATTATAGAGAACAAAAGAGATACAGCAGACCAAGGGAATCCAACAATCGTGAGATTACTGTTTCTGCAAGAAAAAGGCACAAAAAATACAATGGAAAAATCTAATATGTGAGAAAACTTTCCTGAAGAAAAAAATACTTGCTTTGTATATTGTAAGTGTCTTTTGTATCCAAGAGCAAAATTTACTATACTCAACACCAAAATATATGCTAATACAATTTCTCATCTTTAAAAAGGAAATTACATGGACATCTCATCTGAGAAAGCAAGTCATCTGAAATAGGACTGATGGGATGTGTTAAAGCTTTTTCGATGTAACACTTAATGCCTAAGAACAATACATCCATGGCTACTGGGTTCCAACGACAAGAAAATATGATCCAAACTATAAAGACAACAGTATTAAATAGGCAAGAGCTTAGATACATTTTGGATTCCACTAATTCCTTTAGTTTGTTATACTAGGGAGACAACACGAAATTCACCCATGTGACTCTGAACCATGTCATCCATGAGCATGATCACCAGTTGCCTCTATCCACCTACAAGAGCCTTGATATTATCTTCCTTTATATCTGAGTAGGTTTCCACCACATAAAATGCCATGTCTTTCTTATCCATTCTGCAATTAATGGGCAGGCTACCCCTACTTCTTTTCTGGCTCCCAGTCACATAGGACATTGTTCTCTCCTTTGACTTTCAGACTATGAATTTTCTTTCTAGCTAAATGTGTTTCTTGCGTAGAGCATATTGATGGATCCTGTCTCCTGATCCAGTCTGCCTGTGTTTCTTTCTATTGGTGCCTTGAGGCCCTCTTGCACTGCATTGTCTCTGCCATGTTATTTTCCTGCCATTGGCTCCCAATTTTTCCCCTCCATTCAGTCGACTGGCCCCACTTGATGGTCCCCCTCTGCTGTTGTTCCTGAGACTATGGTCCTTTTTATCTCTCTCTACAATGTCCTTTAGTATTCTTTGTAGGGTTGGTTTGTGGTCATGAGTTCCTTGAGTTGTTCTTTGTCATAGAAGTATCTTGTTTCTCCATTAATTTTGAAAAAGTTTTGCAGGGTACATCAGTGTGGGTTGCAAATTGTTTTCTTTCAGGACTTGCAATACTTCAACCTCTTCTTGACATGATGGTTTGTGTTGAGAAGTCTGCTGTGATTCCGATGGGTTTTCCTTTATAGGTGATCTGTTTCTTTTCTCTAACAGCTTTTAATATTCTATTCTTGAGTTGAATTTCTGGGATCTTGATTATTATATGTCTGGGTGTAGATTTGTTTTGGTTCTGGATAGCTGGAGTTCTATATGCCTCCCTTATTTGAATGTCACTTCCTTTTCCCATGCTTGGAAAGTTCTCAAAAATTATTTCTGTAAATAGGGTCCTGATGTCATTTGTCTTGACCCCTACTTTTTCACTCAGATTTTTAATTCTAAAGTTATGTTTCTTTGAGTTGTCTTGTAGCCGTTGAATTGTTACTTCCTGGGTCTTTGTTATTTTTAAGAGATCTTTCCTTTCATGATCACAAGCTGCAAACCTGTCTTCAAGGTTTGAAAGCTATCTTACAGTTTCTTTCAAGTGATTTTGCCAGCTTTCACTGGAGTTTTTAACTTCCTGGATATGTCTTTGAATCTGTTTCATATATTCTAAATCTCTCTTATATTGTTCATTCATGGTTTCCCTCATTTACCTATGCTCCTCTATTTTTTTATCTGTGTCTTCTTTAGCTTAGCAATTCTTTTATTACATTTTTCATTTCTTCTTTTACCTGGGATAGTATTTCTGTTCTAATTTCTTTTATAGCTTCATGAAGTTGTTTCTTTACTTCAGTTGACATCACTTCGGACGTTTCAGGTATGCGACTCCCAGTCTCTCTTATGTTTACCTCTCCTGGACTTGCGCTGCTTGGGTTGGATGCCAGAGATTGCCTTTTCCTTCTTTGTCTTGACACATTCCTGGGTTCTTCCATACACATGGGTAGTGGGGTCCCAGGCATTTCCCGCATTGGCTACAATTTCTCTGAAGTGAGACTGTTTGGTTTTGCTAGCCAATGCTGGCTACGGGTATCTGATGGTGGACACCTGTGCTTCTGGCCTGAGCTGGGTACTGGCCTGCAAGGGCCCTTGGAGTTTGCATGGGAGTGGAGCCAGCCAGGGCCTGCGGACCTAAGCTGGCTGGGAACCTACACATGATGTTCTCTGGAAAGCGCACAGGAGTGGGACTCAATCCAAGTAACTTCCATGCATCCATATGCAACCTGGAGCTGCTGGAAGAAGCAGGCAGCAGTCCTGGCCCTGAGCTTATCCTGCCTGACTCCAAAATGGCTCCCGGCCAATCACTGTCCCCCGCTGGAGGACCGAGTCCTCTGCACTCACTGCCAGCCAGTGCAGACCTCCACATCTGCCATTCTCCTCCACTGCTGCACCTCTCCGCAGAGACCTCTGGGGTTGCCAGCTGCCTCTGTGACCATGTGTCCCCAGGCTCCAACAGCTCCTCTCTCAGGATGAGTCTGGCTTCAGGCTAAGGCACCACCACCTACCACCTTCTTCTTCATTTAAGTTTTTCTTTTTCTTCTCTCTGTGGGCTTCAATTCACATTTTAGATTCTTCCTGGGTTCAAGGGACCCACTTCCTTCCTTGTACTCCCCATGATGCTATATTCCAGCATCTGAACTGTTTCTCTCGGAGAGTCTGTTTACTCTGCTGATTACTGTTCCACCATCTTCCCAGAAGCCTTGACTCAATTTTTTAAACTAGGGAGACAATACAATATTTCCCACATGTGAGTCTGATTTATTTCACTTATGAGTATGGTCTCAAATTGCATCCATTTACCTATAAAAGCCTCAAGTGTATTCTTCTTTATAGCTAAGTAGTACTCCATTGCATAAAAACACCACATCTTTTTTATCCATTCCTTGGTTGATGGGCATTTGGGTTGTTTCCAAGATTTAGCTATTACAAATTGTGCTGCTATAAACATGGGTGCACTTACGGATGATGTTTTCAATTCTGGGAAAATACCCAGAAGGGGTATAGCTGTATTGAATGGGGCCTCCAATCTTGGTTTTTTCAGGAATCTCCACACTAATTTCCACAGTGGTTGTAACAGTCTACACTCCCACCAACAGTGGAGAAAGGTTCATTTTCTCCACAGCCAGCATTTGTTATAGGCTGATTTCTTGATGACAGCCATTCTTACTGGAGTGAGATGGAACCTCAGTGTTGTTTTAATTTGCATTTCTTGAAGACTAGTGATGTTGAGCATTTCTTCTTACATTTGTTTGCCATTTGTATTTTTTCATCTGAGAAGTGCATATTCATCTCGGATGCCCACTTTTGAATGGGTTCTTTCATATAGGGGGCTGATATTTTTCAATTCTTTATATATTCTAGATATAAGTCCTTTGTCTGAGGGACAGTTAGCTATAATTTTTTCCCATTCTGTGGGTATTTGAAGGAATTTTTAAGGAATTCTAGCAATACACAATAAAGAAACATTTCTCTGAAGCCAAACAATTTTTTCTTTCATTTAATTTTCTTGGGAAAGCTCTTCATTTTTTATACTTTAGTTGCTTGAATGTTTTTCTCCATTTTTATTATGACATGTTTGTAAGACAAAGTGAGTATGTTCATCATGGAAAACTGATATATATCACAGCTTAATTCTTTTTATTTCCCTTTTTCTTTCATTCTTTCCTCTACCCCAGGTCTCTTTCCCATCTCCAAAAGCTGCTTTTTTTATTTGACTTGTTATTTGTTATTAAACTCAGAATTTATGAAATTATCTTATTTTTAAAAATACTTCCATATTTTTGTTTTTGTATGGACACAGAGGCTGGGAAGATGTTCAACAAATATTGCAGTTATTTCTGGATGGTAAGGCTTTGAGTGATGCCTGCTTGCTCTGTGTAAATAAGGATATGTGAATAGTTTTATGAATGAATAATTTCAAATACCTTAAAAACAATACTGTCATATGAATATTCTTCCTTTTCATTTCTTTCTGAAAAAAAAATTTCTTCCTGAAAAATAAAAGAAATGTTAAAACGTTCAATAGGCTTATGTAGGATGCTCAGAGTGGCACAATATCAAACTTTGGAAAGATTACAAAAGAAGTTAAAGAAGTTTTTACATGAAGAGTTTATAATTTAATTAGATAGTCTCTGATTTCTGCATTTGTTTGAATGTGATGGAGTTATAAATGATCAAACTGATTTTTTTTAATACCAGGAATCAAACTCACAACCTCGCACTTTCCAGGCAAGTGCTGTGCCCCTAAGCTATACCCCTGGCTCCAACTGATTCTTTTAGACAGCTCTTTTCCTCATTCAAATACAACCCACAGCTCTCTTATTCAAGTAACAGTTTATATTTGAGAATTATTCAAGATACAATACAATGTATTTGAAGTCAATTTAACTTGAATTTGACTTCTAAAAGAGTAAAGTGTCCATCTAAGCTATTATACTGTAAGAATATATTTTGTGGTATATCTCAATTCACTATTTTGGTTTAATGAAAATCCTTCATTGAACTGGCAATTATCAAAAAAGTACAAAATTGGTGATACTTGCATGAGCCATACTGCTCCAATCTATGGCCTATATTTTATAAAATAACTTATTACCCTAGTGATTCCTTTAAACTGAATCAGTTGTTCACAGATTTAGTTTTTTATCTAAATGTTTGCTTATAATCACCAAATTTGATTTTCCCCTCTAAATATAGTGTCAGGTTTGGGATTCTGTTTGCATAGTTGTGGTGGGATTAGCTTTACTTTTTATTATGATTTTCATGATAAAAGCTGAAATTTTTAAGATTATGATATCATTTCAAGATTGTCAAAGCTTCTAGCTTGACATATTATTTCTCAAAGTTTCTCTAAGAAGATAGAGTGATAGGTGAAATCTGCAGTTACCTGGGTTTATTATCATACAATATGTGAGAAAGAGATGAGGTGCTATATTTAGTAGAATGAGTAATTTGCAGTACCTGTACAATTCAGATACTGCTAAATGGGTATTTGCTAAAGAGTAGCTCCCATTTTATTGTGTGTACTTGTTTTGTGATCTGATTAACTTTTTCTTTCCTTGTTCTTTCCTTTTAGAGTAATATTTAAACATTTGATAATCCGCTTGCTAAACATCTTTAGCTAGCAGATATCTTCCCTTTATTGCAAATTGGAAATGCTTTCCTGAAATCATAAATTTTGTTTCTTAAAATTAATCATGATATAACCACAAACCTGATCTTTCACAGTGAGGACTGTTAAGATTTTTCAAGTGCCTAATAACAAACTTCTTGCTGTAGTTGGGTTTGTAACTTTTAGTTTTGTATATCATTTTGTCCTCTAAAGTAAAATGACAGAGTGAGCACGTTGCATAAAAACCAAGATCATCACTCTTTCACTGCCTATCACCCTGTTTATGCTTAACCAAGCATTTATTTATTAGTTCTTAATGGTAGGGGCTACAAGGTTACTACACCTGAGAGAAAAATCTGTTAGACAGGCTTTCTAATTAATCACAGGGAGAGTTCAGAAAGGTCTAGCTGTTTCTGTAAACTGAAGCATTTATCTGCTCTAGTGCAAGTGTCCATTGTGAAAACAGCAGGTAATGCTTTACTTCAAGTTTCTGCAGTCCCATCGGGAATAATTAGGCTTTTACATGTCTCTCTGTGTGTACACATGGATGCCATCCTTAAAAGTAGGGCCTTTGCTGAGGACAGATATGGGGACAGTTCAAAGAGAACCAGAGAGTGGGACTAATAGGAACGATAGTAAAATTCCACTCGTGGTACTCCGAATTGAAAGCCCTGTGACAAAGACTCTGTGACAGGAAAACCAGTACTAGTACACCCTGTCACTGGGGGGTTACCATTTCCAGAACCATTTGAGCTGATCACGTCAGCTGGGACATGTGCCATACTGCTTGATTTTACTATGTTAACAAACAGGACCTGCAGTGTCATGTATCAAAGCTTCAGGTGAAATTATAACTTCATTGATAGTGCCAAGGCACTTTCCCAGTTAGCCCTGGGTCACTGGGTATAATTGGGATATAAAGGCACCAACTGCTGCAATATTTGCAAGTCTATTCAGGAATTCACATCTCTCTCCCCAGTCCCTGGCATCCGCATTGATTGGTTACCTGTGTGGCCAGAAGCAGAAAGCATTGCAGATCTTAAAAACCTATTCCTCTCACCTCTAGCCACGTCCTCAACATGGACGAGAGTCACTTCCTCTGCCACCCTGCTGGTATAACTGATCTCCTAGACACAGTAATATTGATTTCTTAGATCCAGAATATGTATCTCCAGCCACAACCTTATTTTCTGTTGTCCTCATGCAACACAGCAGGCTCAGACATGTGATCTTCCATACTATCCTTGAGAGATTTTTCTTCTTCTTTCCATCAGCCTCGTTTCTATACTCCTTGTGTTCATGTCTCAGTCGCAGAACATGCATCCAACAGTGCCAGCTAGGTGTTAGTACAGCCATGCAGATGCCAGCCCACTCCTGGGAAAACCAAGCACAAGGATGCAGTCCCTGAGGACTTACTTCACATTATGAAAGGAAAGCATCTTTCAGGAGGCCCTGCTTCCTGTTCTTGTATCAGCCCGGGAGAATGTGATCACCCTCAAAGCCTCAAGAGCCCACTCCTGTCTCTCCAGCCAAAGCTGCTTCGTTTTTGTATTTGACATGTTCTGCTACCCCAAAACATTTTTGTGTAGTTGCTACTGTAGTTTAATGAAAAGGACTTTCTCAATTAATCACTTAAGGTCCTGACATAAATACTCACATTCTGCCTATCTAGAGAAATAGCAGCTTTAAAGAGTAAGGAGCAAGTGCTCTCCAAGCGAGGGCTGGCGGAGGGAAGAACAAAGCAAGGAGAAGAGGAGTTCATATAATGAAGGCAAAAAACAGAAATGGGAGTTTCTACTCCCCTTAAAAGTTGTGCTGGTATAGGAAAAAAAAATTTTTCTGTGAGTTGGTTTGGCTTGTTTTGTTTTAGGAAAAATAAGGATAAATGGTAGAATGAGAGATATAACTGTCTAGTTTGTAGGTTCATGGTCATGAGCTCCAGTGTTGGGCTCTATTTTATTCGTACTTTTCTCTTTTGTCTTCACGTATTTCCTATTTCTTTTTGCCTTGTCCCATAACCACAGAATGGTAATGAATGGTAATGACATCAGAAGTTTTGGCAGTAGAAAATAAAGCAGAAATGCAATGAAATAGATCTCTAGAAATACAACTGTAGGCAAAAGAAGACTGAACTAACTTTAATATTTAAATACAAGGGGTGATTTTGACTGTTAACTTGGTTGGCTTACCCCCAAACAGACCCTGATGTGAGGAATAAATGTGTGTGATATATGGGCAGTACAAGTATTCGGCAGTGGGGTTAAATAGGGAAAAGAAGGCAGTCAGCAAGGTGTGCATAATTCAGCCAGCTAAACAATGGGCAAATGCTGGTTTGTCTTAGGAGGGAGGTCTGGGAAATAGTGCAAACATATATCAGAATTAACCTGACTAAGGTGAAGGGAACTGAGGTATTCTTAATCCACAACCTTCATTCTTAGTAGCTTTTCTCAGAGAGACATTAAAGAAGTTTTCAGCAGCCAGGAGGCAGTCCTTCTAAAGAGATGCTCATGCAGACCACTGAGGGTCACGTTGCAGAGTGCAGAAATGGAAAGGGGCTCTGAGGGGACATGGCAGACCTCCAGTAGCATCAAGAGCATCTGTCACTGTTATTTAATTTGCCCATGAGCAAGACCACTAGGGAATGACATGGCCATATCCTGTTAAAGAAGGAAAAATTTGAACAGAACTCTTAACGATTCCAAGTGGTAATGAAATTTTGTGTTTGTTCTATTAGTAACAGTTAGATCTTTAAATATTAACTTTATACAAGTTATATGTGATTATACACAAACATGAATCTATTGGTGATTCTTAAATATTTAAAACAAAAAGCTAATTTTTAAGAATTTGCATCATATATTTTATATTCTATGCAGATGATATGAAAACATCATTTCACAGTCTACATTAGAATTCGGTATATTGGATTGCTTTGTAAAAATTCTAAATGCTACATTTATGTAGTCATTTATTTGTGTTTGGGGTAGGATTTTAGATGATAGGCCCACATTTGCTGCAGATTATAACCCAGATTCCTTCATAAGGAAAAGAAATTAAATTTAGAAAACTGAAGAATGAGTTTAAATGCATTGGACTTGGTAAGGACAAGGTGTGAAGAGATTTTTTGATTTGTAATCAGAATGGAGTAAACATGAATTTTGTATCTGCTGGTTTTCTGTCTTGATCTTGAATAAATCCCCTCATCCCTCTTAATCTTGGCAGCTTTGCTTCTAATCTAGAGAATATAACAAAAGCACAGAGAGCAATCATGAGGACTTGGTGAAATGAGGTATGGACAGTGCCTGACTGCTAGTGTATACTCAGCTAAGATTCACTTGGGTCCTGGATGAGGAGTTGGTCAAAAATAAAACATGGATGTGACTGAGTGCCATCTTTTTGTGGTATACTCATTGAGTGTGCAATTGAGAAGAACTCGAGAGCTAAAATAATCAGAGAAAACTGGAAATTTACTAAGGGAGGACTTAGATTAGGAGACTGGAAAGATTAAAACTTCAATAAATGAAAGAACAGAACCAGCAGGGGCAAGTGAGTGATGGTCAGGCAGGAGGAGGTGAGACTCAGCCCTTTGCTCCTGCTGGTGCATCTGACAGAGGTAAGAGAAGAAAGCCTAGGGCTGGCCTAGGGCCAGAGAACTCACTCTGTTTTGGATTTCCAGAGATTAAGGTAGCAGGAAGGCAGCTGAGTATGCCTCACATACCTGGGAATGTGGTCAAGCATTCTGAAGAGGTCACAGGTTTGGAAGTCATCAGCCTCAGGGTGATAGTTAAATCCATAGAACTCTTACTAAGAGAAAGAGAAGGGATGCCAAGTATGCACTTTGCTGGAGAGGATGCTATTAGGTATAGGGAGGGAAGCAGAGAGGCTCAATGAAAAACAAAGGAGTAGGACTGGGGATCTAGTTCAGCGGCCTAATCGCCTGTCTGCCAAGTGCAAGGTCGTGAGTTCAATCCCCGGTGCCGCAAAAAACAAACAAACAAACAAAAAAAGGAGTATTAGGGGAAATACTGGGATGAGGGTGTGGAAGCCAATCAAAGAATTTCCTTCTGAGGCAGAGAGAGAGGCAGAGGAAGAGGGACAGGGACCGGAACAGGATGAGAGAATCTCTGTAAGCAACTGCCTCCACCTTAGGAAAATGAAGCCAGGATATCATAACTGAGCCCTGCAAAGAGAACTTTGTCAAGGGAGGGAAACCGGCCACCAGTTCTACCTTTCCACTGGTCTGATGTGCAGAGTTGGTCAGCATTTTGCACCTTCTCTCTTGCCGCCAAGTACCTGCCCCACAATCCCAAATAAAACATTTTTTAATGCATCGGGCCTAACAAGGCAAACACAGTCCTTCAACTGCCTATCAGAACAATCAAGGCAGAGGGCAGGTATATAGCTCCGTGGCACAGAGCTATATCCTGCCTGGAAAGCAGTAGGCCATGAGTTCGATGCCCAATACCAAAAAAAACCCCCCAAAAAACCAAGGCAGACCACATCTTTAAACAACAGTAGAAGAAAATGAACAGGAAGTGATGCACAGTGTGGACCCCCCAGAACTAGACCACTTTCATTGGAACGCAGCATCTCCAGTTGACTAGCTTCATGGCCTTTGCATCATCTGTTTTCTATCTCAAAGATAGAAATAATAACAGTACATATCTCATAGGCTGGTGATAAAACCAGTGGAATTAATATACATGGAGCTCTTAGATGGGTAGCTGGCACATTTTAAATGCAATGTAAGTATTTGGTATTAAACAGTGCAAAAACTTGGAAAAGTAGTCTACTGTACATAATGGCTAAGAAAATTGACATTAGAGCCAAAATTCCTGAGTTCAAATTCCAGCTCTGCCATTTACTAGCTGTGTAGCCTTGAGCAAATTATTTAATCTGTCCTGGCCTCAGTTTCTTCAGCTATAATAATGTGAAAAACATAAACTATTTCATAAGTGTGAGAATTAAGAGAGTCGATCCATAAGCCGGCATGGTGGCACACAGCTCTCATCTCACCATTCTGGAAGGCTGAGTCAGGAAAATCACAAACACAAGCCCCATCTGGGCAATTTAGTGAGTCCTGTCTCAAAATAAAAAATACAAAAGGCTTGAGCATATACTTCAGTGCAATGACCCTGGCTTCAGTATGGAGACAGGGTGTTGGGGAATACAAAGTGTTGAGTAAGTATTCACTGAGTCAGAGTCACTGTTTTTTAACTTTTTCAATTTTATTAGTCCACATTTGGAGTATATAATGATAGCGTTCATCATGGGCAGTTGGTACATGTACATGACACATCTTAATTTTTTTTACGTCCCTTTTCCCTCCTCTCCCTCCATCTCCTGGTTCCTTCCCTTTGCAAAACATCTACCTCCCATTCCTATTATCTATATTTTATTTGGTTTTTTAATTTATTTATATTTTGTGTTTTCCTTATAAGAGAAACCATGTGATATTTAAGCTTGCATGTCTGGTTTATTTCACTTCACATTATGGTCTCAAAGTACATTCATTTTTCTACAAATGACCCAGATTTGTCTTTCTTTATGGCACAGTAGTACTCCACTGTGTGTAAATACCACATTTTCTTTATCCATTCATCTGCTGATGGACATGTGGGCCACTTTCAAGATTTAGATATTGTGAATTGTACTGCTCTAAACCATTATGCACATGTCACTGTAATAAGATGTCTTTAACTCTCTTTGCCATGTGCTGTCAATGTAGCATCCTGATTGACAGGGGTTATAGATGCTGTCCACTGCACACCTGATGGGAGACAGAGAGGCCTTCCAAGGAAGCCTCAAGGTAGAACAGCTCTTCCATGTCCTCACCTACCCAGTCAGACACAGGATTGGTGGGCCATCCTTTCTCCCACTACCTAAGGCTGCTCACATGTCCCTTGGACATCTACTCTTTTCTGTAATGATAGCCTGTGCTGACCCCAGCATTGGTGTGAACCACAAATCAGTAGACCTTTCTCTTACAGTAGAAACTATTTTAATGTAATCAACTGGATTTAGTATTCATGTAACATAATTGGACCATAATAGAAGTGATGAAAAAAGTATTGGGCAGAGAAGAGGAATAAAAAGGAACTTTGCTCTGCGAATTCAAGGATTACAGCTCTATAAATCCTTTCCCTAAAGCAGAGAAAGCAGATTCCAAGTCTTAAAGTCCGGCCAGGTTTTTAGAGCAAACCCAGAGGTTTTTGAGAATACCCTCGAGGTGAAGTAAAGCTTGGAGAGGCTGGATCCGATAGGCACCTTTCTCTGACCAGAACCATGTTTTCTTCACTGGCATGTATGGGGTGGATGTCAGGAGCGCCAGCCTGACTTCATCGTCATCACACAATCTGTCCTGAGCACAGACAAGGGTAGTTCTGAAAAAGTTCTCATCTGAAATGGAGAGCCGACCTTGCGTCCCCCTGACCTGCCTGCTTCAGCTTCCGGATTCCTCACACTGAGCAAGCATCCATATGAAAAAGCAACTTTAGTCATTTCCACAAAATAACAATCTGTAAAACATAAATAGTAAATTTATTTTACCATACAAGAAAATTAGATTATCATAAACAGTCGCTATAAATCATATGCGATAGGTCTGAACTTTTTATGTACCATAATAACTAATCACCTGGCTATCAGGACACTGGGGAAACTACAATAAATTATGTTTTGTAGGATACACACCACAGGGATGGAGCCAAGAATATGATAGAAGTGACCTTCACCTTGTGTGATGTCATAGGAAGCAATGACGCTGGCCTAATAACTTCACAGGGTTAATTAGTTTCGGAGAACGCACAGGAGGCAGCGATGCCACAGAGCTTTTTGGTTTTCTTTCCCGTGGGAAGTTGGGCTAGTAAAAATGAAAAACATTTCAAGTAGCTCAGCGAGAAGGAAGAGCTGCATCGAGTTAGAAGGAACCGCTCTAGCACGATCCCCTCAGAAGCCCCAGTTCTCTTGCCCTGTAAGCCGCAGGTCTCAGTCTTTTCTTGTGCATCTTTTGCCATCATCGATGTGGGAATCTTTGAAATGGCCATTGTTTCCATAACCTGCTCTGAAGATGGGTTTTTAAATCTGTTGATGAACACAAATCCATTTCATCAGATGGGGAGCTCTGCCGATAGGGAGACATTTATCTGTAGAAAATATGCGGCTTTGTTTGGCTGGCCACTTGGATCCCCAGTGGGAGTGGAGGTAAGTTTTCCACAGTCATGCTGATTTCGGATGAATAGATTCGCTGGTGTCAAAGGCGGCTGCAGCACTGCACTGGCATCTGGGGTACAGAAGGCTAATTCTTCTGAATAGAGCCATTGATGATTCCATTTGGGGGAAACTTAATCATAGAGTAATTAGGCTTTAATTCTTACAAAAACTTACCATTAATTGGATCTTTTATACAACTTTTTTGTTTGATTTAAAGTACCATGTAGGTTAGTTATAGAAACTTAATTTAAATATGGATTTAATTAGGATTGTTTTATGATTTTAATGAGTCTTAAAAGTCTTTTGATGAGCAGACTGTATAATTATGGCATTTAAAATGATTGGGTAAATGCATACTTTTATAATTTACCTTTCAGGAAACTGTATTTTTATAGGGGCTTTTTTTGTTTTGT
>RJWT010016998.1:0-19562 GCA_004365215.1 Cuniculus paca | reverse complement strand
AATCAAACAGAACAGAATAAAATAGAAACCACAAAAACAAAATAATGGATGCAATAAAGGACTTCAAAACAAGACAATAGTAAATTCAAAATGGCTACCATATATATCTTACTATCTTTGAAATAGCTGCTTATGCCATCAGATATAATCAAACAAAGCAAAAGAGAGTAAAACCCAACCCAACAAAACAATGAACAATGTAGGACTTCAAAATCAGACTATAGGGAATCAACAATGGCTACCACCCTCAGAAGGAGAACCCCCCCAGATGCCACGTTGTGTACTGCTGTCCTCTGAACAGATGATCAGACCAGTAGCCTTAGACCTGCAAGGTCAGTGAAACACCAAAGTATCACAAGCATCCAATTGCATTTCACCTTGATAACTATCATCACAGCCTTGTTTCTCTGGATCATCTGACTGCTTATGGGTCGGGGATTGGTACTTCTTATTTGCCAGCTCTCGAACTGGAAGGAGCAGGGATCTGGCTGTCCCCACTCTTGTGACAGCTTGTGTATGGCATTGGTTCTCAGCTGGGGCTTGTTCTCCCCCCCCACATTCTGCAAATGGCGCTGACTCACGGGGAAAGGCTTGGGTCTGGCTGTTTCCACTCTGGCAGTGACCCCATACATGGCACTGGATCCCAGTGAGTGGATGGGGCTTGTTCTTTCCCTCTGCAGTCCGCAAATGGCGACTCATGGGGAAAGGCTTGGGTCTGGCTGTTTCCACTCTGGCAGTGACCCCGTACATGGCACTGGATCCCAGTGAGTGGATGGGGCCTGTTCTTTCCCTCTGCAGTCCGCAAATGGCAACTCATGGGGAAAGGCTTGGGTCTGGCTGTCCCCATTCCAGCAGTGGCCCATTCATGGTGCTGGCTCCCAGGCAGGGCTTGTTCTCTCTGCTCTTGTAGTCTTTAAGAGAATGGTATGGCTTAATTTCAGTAGTGAAAATAAGCCTGAGATTGTCTCCTTCTGTCCAGTTTAGTGATAGTCACAAGAGCAGTGCCATTTTCAAGTGTGCTCTTATTCTGTGACTTTTATATTTATGTTTATTTGTGTGTTTAATTTTTTCATTTTTGGATGTTAGTCTAGGCTGACCTTGAACTCATTATGTCACCGAAGTGTGACTCAGTGATTCTTCTGCCTCAGCCTCCTGAGTGCTGGAATTATAGGCATATGCCACCATTCCTGATGAGTTAAATCTTATTTGTTGTTATTCATTGAGATTTTATAGAAAATGTATTTATGTGTTTCTGAGTTTCTCTTTTTCCTGTATGGTGTTTCCCTTTGAGTGCTACGTATACATCAGTGGGAGAGCATTTTTCAGAGGTAAAAATTCTTTGTTGGTGGTAATGGAACAATTTAAGTTTTTATGACTATAAAGGATGCACAGTTGGTATCAAAAGATATTTTAGAAAATTAGAATGTATTTTTATCACAGATTTTTTGTATTTCCATATATGTTTTGCCCCCTCATCTTTTCATAAATGTTTTTAACTAAAAAGGGAGAAGAAAATAAATTTTAGCAGTATTACTTGGCAGAAGCCTTGGCATATTAGTGGTGTTTATAATTTTCTTCCTGACTGGCTAACTGTGGCTGTCTTTGTTATGATTTAATTCTCTCAATTTTGATAAGCTCAGGGCTACTTCTAAATCTTTGGGAAGTCAAAAGAATTCACGTAAGAAAGAAAATTGTCATTCATCAATGTTTTTCAGTGTGGAGGTACTCAAATTAATAGTAGAGGAAGAATAAACATACAATATTTCATCTAATCTAAAATACCGTTCATTTTTCTCAGTTTAAGTTGAGAATTAAGGAAATGCAGTATTGTAGTTGTAACTTTGCCAATACTTCTATCTAGAGGCCTGTTGCCATTTTTATCTTTAGTGAAATTTTTGTCCCCAAGAAAGGCAGGATTACAATTTTTTTCCTGACAGATTGAGTTGTTGTAGTATATTCTTTCTTATCAAAAATACTGTTGTAGCTTTGGGATTTTGAATTGATGAATATTCATGATGTGTGAAATGGCATGTTGTGTGTATGCACACAGGACCTGAAGAACACATCCAACTATGTTGCTTATGACTGTGAATGACTTTGCTTCCTTCTGTTTTTGTTTTCTGTAATGAACATACTAACTTTCAAAAAAATAGAGATTGTATTTCAAATTCAAAAAATACCATTAAGGGTTTTATATTAGTTTTTGTACCCCTAATTAAAAACAACTGTCAGTTAAATTACATTGTCTTATCAGTTAGAATGTTATTTTAAGCACATTTTTACACTAGAATTAAAAAAGTTTTATGTTGAGTATTTTCATAGTACATATTGGTGAAAGCATTGGTGATACAGTGTTTTTGTTTTTAAAAGAGTGTTCCATTATTGGCTATGGGGTTTCAACTCATTTAGTCGGATACATAGCATGGATATACATGCTTTCTGCATCATGGTTTAAGCTGTGGGATAGAAAAAGAAGAGATAAAATATTCCTTTTCATTACTGAAATGCTCACAAGAGCCCATTGGGGAATTATTAATTTGACTCTTATACATGACAAACTTGAAGCTTAGAATAGTAATCTGTTACAGTTGGCATAGTTTGTAAGTGTCAATAGTGAATATTCCTTTGCCTCTTTTCTTTCTTAATAGCATTTTTGAGGTATGATTTACATGATGTGAAATTCACTCGTGTGTCTTACTTTCTCATCCACTGAGACACAATATTTGACACCCACAAATTAAAGGACAGGTTTATTTTGGCTCACAGTCAGTCCATAGTCAGCTGTCTCGAAGGGAGGGTGGCATGGCAGAAAATAGCTTATGACATGGCACGCAGGAAGCAGACAGAGATCCTGGGAGGAGGGAAGGAGCTAGATCCTTCCAGACCACACATCCAGTGACCCACCTTCTCCAACCAGGCTTCACTTCCCAACATCACATTTAACTTTATTCTCATCAGTGGATCATGTTTCTGTGATCCAGTAGCTTCCCAAAAGTACTACCTGTGAGTGCATGAGGCATTGGCGGGGGGAGGGAGTGGTGGTGGCAATCCAAATATAAACCATAACGTTAAGTGTTTACCTCAGTGATTTTTAAAGTAAATATATAGAGGTGGGGAATTGTTTTCACAGTCCAGTTTTAGAACATTTTCATTATGCTAAAAGGAAAATTGATGTCTATTTAATGTTAATCCCTGTTCCCCACTCTCAACTTCAGGTTGAGGTATGCTCTGCTTTCTGTCTTAAGAGTTGCATTTTCTGGTAGTTTCATATCTATTGAATCATATAATATGTAATCTTTTCTATATGTTCTTTCTTGCTTTCCATAGTTTTTTAGGTTTGTCCTGTGTTTCTCCAAATATATGACCTAACTAGAGATCAAAAATGCCAGTCTCAATCAGCTTATCCTTGCCTTACCTGCTGTTACAGAGTGGCCCCTGAGCAAGAGAATAGTGAGGTACAATCTGCATGGCACTGGCCACCACTGTTAATTACAGCTAAAGTTTATTTTCCGGTTAGGTCTTATTTTCGGGGAAACACAAATATGTTGTAGCATGTATCAGTTAATTTCTTTTTATTGCCAGATAATTCTTCCATTATATGATTATACCACTGTTTATTTGTTCCTTTTTCAGTTGGTGAACAATTGGATTATTTCCAGTTTTTGGCTGTTATAATAGTGTTATTAATATTCTTGGGGAAACCCACTCGGGACCCCTTCTGTCTCTCTCTTGGACAGAAGCTTTCTTTCTCTCCATAAATATATCCTGCTTAAAAAAAATTCTTGTACAAGTCTTTATGTCAACATATATTTGTATTTCTCTTGAAAAGGCAGTTAGGGATGGAATCACTAGGTCATATACATCTACATGGTAACTGTTTCTGAAACTAACAGTTTCATAAAACAACTGCTTCATTTTGTATTCTAGGAACACTGCACGGTTGTTCTGTTTTGTGTGCATCCCAGCAGATAGCTGTTTCTGTCAGTGTTTTTGACTATAACCATTCTCATAGCTGTGTAGTATAATTCCTTCCCTTTGTATGATACATCTTTTTATTTTCTTATTGAAGAGCAAAAATTTTTAATTTGGATGAATTTAGTGATTTTTTTAATGGGTGAGTTCTTTTAGTCTCATATTTAGAAATTTTACATCTCCACTTCTAAAATTTCCACTTAAAAGTTTGCATTTTTAAAATTAATAGTCCCTATTTGTTTAGTTATAGCATATATTCTTGAAGCATGAGTTCTTTCAGTTCTTTGAATATATTTATGGTAATGTTTTTGGGAAATATTTGTCCACTAAATCCATGATCCACTTTTATTCAGATACAGCTTGTGGTAGCTATTTTTTTTACCTCTTAGGATTGGTCACAGATTGTTGTTTGTTTGGCTTATAAATTTTGTTGTTGTTGTAGAACTGCACATTTTACGTAATGTATTGTAAATCATAGTATCTCCACATTCTGAATTTATTCATTTTTCCCCTGCAGAGTCTTGCTATATAGTCCAGGCTGACGTGGGATAGCCATCCTTCTGCCTCAGTCTCTTCAGTACTGGGGTTATGGTCATGTGCCACACACCAGCCCTCCTCAACTTCTCAGAAATTTGTATTTTTATTTTTACTTTGCCCTTTTGTGTTTGTATCTATGATTGCAGAGTTGAGTGCTCCATTAGTGATTGGTTGCAGGTTGTATACAAACACTTTGAGCCAGTAGACTTTACACCCTCTGTTGTAGATGTTATGTGCTTTGGGTATCACATTCAAAGTTCTGTACATTTTTATGTTTGCCTCTTTTTTCTGATGGGCTGTCATGTCTCCCTGTGTGTGCATGTAGGTGGTATTTTGTTTTTGTTTTTGTTTTGTGGTGCTGGTGAATGTTAGGTGCTCTGCCACTGATCTACACCACCATGCCTAGAGGCAGATTTTCTGTAGGCCAGGGATGTGTGGCAAGCTTGTCTCTCAGATTTGAAGGTTTCCCTCTCCATATTCTCAGCTTCCCAATTAACTGGCATTTTGTAATGAGCTTGGGGCATTTGGGGTCTAGCCTGTATGTATGTGCAGCCTTCTTGTCAGCCAGAGTTGTGTGGATGGGTAGGCACTTTTCTCAGAATTTGTAGAGAAATTACCAAGTCCTATGGCTGTCCTATTTCCAGGCTCTCCCTGTTTAATTTCTACCTAGTCCTCACATTCATGTCTTGTTCCAGTGGCTTTAGGCTTAAAGAGCTGCATGTTTTCCTTTTTTCCACTGGCTGTGAGTTTCCTCCCCTGTACTCCAAGTCAAAGACATCCTGTTTTGGCAGTGAAGCTACTGGTTTTTAATCACTTTGCTGGAACTTCCACATTTGTGGAGTTAGGGTAGGCAGTGAAGCTGTTCCCTAATAAGATGCAAGATTTGCACCATTTTTATCCGGAAGTTCTGTTGTTTGACATGACTAAACTCTTGTTTCCTTCCTTTGATAGAATTAAGAGCACAAAAAATCATTGTTTTTAATAGTATTTGTTTCTGAGGGCAAATTTTGTACTTCTCTGGAAAGCCCCACTTCAGAACTTGGATTTTAAAACCCTAGGAATATTAGATTTCAGTTCCAAATGTTTTTTTTTCCCCCTCTAATTTATACTTTGTAGGGATAGAGAAGAGGTGAGTCTAAAAAAAAGATGACAATGAGGGTTGATTTAAGGCTTCTATCTCTGTGTATTACCTCTGTAGATAGATTTGCAAGTACATATTGAGGTCAGTTAAAGGGTTTGGTGGCCCTTGTGGAGAGTGGATTTGTTGTTTCTTCAGAGTAAGTCAGCTATTGTTGATGAAACACCCTTAAGTGAAGTGTTCTTCACTTCATAGCAGTTTTATGAAATAGGTTTTTTAAGCGTGTTTATTGTACAGGTAAGGAAATACTTTTCAGGTTAGACCTGAGAAGCTTGTGTCTGATAGGGATGATACTTGAGCCCATTTCTTTTGACTTCTCCTTGTTCTTTATACTCTAGATAACTGTTTCCCTATCATATCATAATTAGTTGCAGATTCTTTGATGATCTTAGTATATCTATTTAGGTAGTTCTTGGGGTTAGACTAATTCATGATAATCTTCCTGAACTTTTTACTTCAGTTGAAATTCTTTTCTTTTAATTGATAGTGACCCTTAACTAATTGAAGAGTTCCTATTTGTTGAAGGCAGCTGTTCAGCATGCTAGTGTCCCTATTTGTTGTAGGCAGTTAGTTAGCAAACTAGCAAGAGTCAGAGAATGAGATATCCCATGGCAGCTTCCTCTGCCAGCTTCCTTTTTTTTTCTTACTTCATAGATGCAGATTCTGCCCAAGAAGCCCCTGCATTGCAGAGGGACTGGAGATCTGTATGTTCTGTTTATTTCGCAGTTGACAAGGGTAAGGGGGTCTTTTTCTGGGGGAGGTGCTTGGGTGCCCTGAATTTAGCTTTATGTAGCTTAGCCAAACTTTATTTTGGAATTACTTAAATTTAGTATTAAAAAATTTCTTCTATGAATTCTGTTTGTCTGATACCAGTTAATTGTCAGATTATCATATTAAAAGCATTTATTAAAAAGCCCTATTCTGAACAAATCAGACAAATAAGATTCATGCTTCTAAAATTCTAAATCTAGGATCATTTAGGATATTAATAATAGAGCATTTATGTAAGTAAACTTTTGCAATAAGAAATTTTAAAGATTTTAGGTAAGCATAGCATATCATATTCTTTATTAATTATTCTTTTTTTCCTTTTCCGTAGATCTATCAGTTTATAGGGTTTAACAAAAGGGACTTATGGATATATCACAAATATTGTGGATGGGCATGGTCTTTTTTCTTGCTGCTATAAATCAATATTTCTTGAATTCTTTGTTTACCCTGGATGCTAATGAAATTTGAGTTTTAACTTCAGCCTCGCTTATATCTGATCAGTAGATAAGAGTCAAAATGCAGGTGATGAATCTTACGGGAGCCAGATTAAGTTTTGTAGGTTTTGGCAGGTTATAGAACAAGTGCCAGAAATGACAGCATTTATAATAAGATATGATTAAAATGGCGAGGAAGAGTTTAATGCTCTTTTAAAGTCACAGAAGCATTGGGTTGGTAATTGTAACCTGGTGGGTTGTTGAGAAGACTCGAGTTCATAATAGATTTAGGGGGGTATTCATTTTTGAGGATATTATTATACCTGTAAATAACTTTGTTTACCTGAAGTAATTTATATATTTCTGTAACTTGAATAGGTACTTTCAGTATTCTGTCCTCATATCTTTAAATCATCTTCTTTCAACATTTAATCTCTAGACTTAAAAGACTTCAACAGTAATATTTTATATATTATCATAACCACCATTAATAAATATTCCACTTTCCAGTGTCAGTACATTTGGAAAACTATTTTTATTCTTAAACATCTTAAATGACCTTTTTTTTTTTTTTTCTTTTTCCTGTTTTCTTTAAGCCATAAGGATGAGTTTACCATTATTCCTGTACTGGTTGGAGCTCTGAGTGAGTCAAAAGAACAGGAATTCGGAAAACTCTTCAGTAAATATCTAGCGGATCCTAGTAATCTCTTTGTGGTTTCTTCTGATTTCTGCCATTGGGGTAAGTTCTAGATTTTAACATATCGTGGTAGATATTATATATGTGTGTCATTCTAAGCTCTAATTTTCAGTTCTTTATCACTCTCCTTGGAAAGTTTTACTTTTAGCTGCAGTGTTTAACAGTGAATAAAAAAGATTTTTGGTCTTAAAAGGTCAGATTATAGTAGTGGATTATAGACACATTTCCAAAGGCGACTGGTATAATTGGATTCACATTGTGAGGGCATCCTTGCTTTAATTATGTTAGTGGGAGTTCAGACCTTTGAATCCCATTTCCACTAATGTGTGTATGGTAGATTCTCTGAAGTCTTAGTGGGTAGAACAGATATTCTTCTTTAGAATGTAGAGGAACTCTGTGTACGGTGCTAGTGTTTTCCAGATTTCCTTTTTTGTAATTAGTCTTTCTTTTGGTACTTATTTTTTGCGCACGCTTGCCTTCATCTTAAAGCTACCTGCATTAGCACTGTGGTCGTTCTTGGAAATGATGCTAGACTGTTAAGTGATTTTTGTGATTATTGTGAATTATAAGAGTAAAGAGTAAGGCTACTTCATTGTAAATAGATCATGAAGAAAGTGAGACATCGTGGATTCCTCTTGTAGTAAACTTTATTTTCATGTTCTTTGGATGCTATTTGCTCTTATTTATCCATTACCCAGAATAGATTTCTTTGTTCTTAGGACATCTCTTTTGCTCACTTATTTACTAGTTTAAGGATGCCAATGTCTATTCATTCATCAGCTGTTACTTTAACTGTAAGAAAATATAAAGCATAAAACTGTAATTGTTAAGGTAGAATGCTAGAAGCCCAGAGAAACCTCTTCTGTAAGATATATAGAACTGTGACTTTTTAATATGTCTTACCTTTTGATTGCCAGAATTGATTCAACATGTATCTGGCTTGATTAGGTCTTCTCTTGTATTCTTTTCCAAATGGCCTTCTTAAAGTTCAGATCTCAGTTCAAGAGAACTATCTTTTCCTGATGGTACAGATGTTTTGTGTGTGTATGTAAGGCATTGTTTCTCCACAAGGGACAATTTTCCAATTAGAGGGTATTTGAAAATACCTGGAAATATTTTTATCATTACAGCTGGCATGGGGTTTGAGGGGTGGTGATGCTACTGATCTCAAATGAGTAGAGTCCAGGGAAACTGCTAAATAAATATTGTATAATGCACAGCACAGAATCTACCCTGTAAGCCCCCCAGTCAAAGAAATGCCTAGCCCAAAGTGTCAGTAGTGCTGTGTTGGGGAGACCCAGATTAGGATGTACAGGTAGTTTCCTCATGAAAGTTTCACAGACGCTCTCAGGATTTCTTAACTGATTCCATTGGCTAGTTGTAGTACTGTATTTGGTAGAAGTGATTTTTTAAAAATGGATATAAATGTATTAGATCTGAGGGCCCAGATAAAAAATTTCATTCTTGAGAATTTAGAAATGTAATATAGTAGTCTTAAAAACAAATTATCAAATACCATTACTAAAAAAGGGCCACTTTTCTTAGTATTATAAGTTTGTGTTGGTAACAAAGCATATTGATATATTTGGCTTTGGTTTTTTTTGTTTGTTTGTATTTTGAGACATGGTCTTACTATGTAGTTCAGGCTGGTTTTGAACTCACTGTGTAGCTCTGACTGGCATCAAATTTGTGATCCTTCTGCCTTAGCCTTCCAATTCCCAAGTGACAGAATTACAGATGTGCACCACCACATCCAGCTGGAAATCAAAATTTTTGAAGCAAGTGCCCTGTTATTTTTCATTTTGAAGACTTATGAATGACTCAATGTAAATAACTAGTTCTCCTGATAACTGTTTTTTGGAATCTGGGCTCTTTCTCTAGATGGGCAGCATGTACACTGCAACATAAATGTGTGTAAAACATCAGGAGATATTTTAATATTGCTGTTCTCTGTGGAAACATTTTTACCTCATTAGTTAAAGAATTCTAAAGCAAACAAACCTGAGACCACTCTTCTATGTAACTCTTAATTGTTGAGAGAGAAAAATAAATTTTCTGTTACGTTCTACCTAGATTTTAATAAATCCATTTAGGCCATTTTATCTCCTGATTTCTTGAAAATTTTGATATTTAAATGTAAGATAGAGTTTCTAGGTGATACGTTCAAGAAAAGAACTCGGTTATCAAAGTTACAATAACTGAGAATTCTCTAGAAATTAAAACATTTATATTTACATTTGGTGGTTAAGTAGTAGAGCTTTTCCAAGTGTTTAGTTTTTAGAGACACTATCCCTAACAGTACTCATTAATTGTTTTATTTTATACATGTGCAAACCACTACGCTAGTTCTTTCTCAGAAATTTGATGGTGTCTGGGAGTTAGTGAGTCATGTAACATGATATTCCAAAATTGCTAGTGTCTTTGCTTCATTGTTACCATAGTAAATATTCTTGTACAGTAAGGTAATTTTCTGCTTTGAATGCTTATTGAAGTTAATATGAATCCTTGGCTAGCTGTGGGTTAAGCTGTCTTAGGAATTAAGTTTTAAGTTTCTCAAATGTTTGCTGTAGTAGTATTTGTTATCCTAAATTAGTGTGCTATATTACTACTTCAAAAATTTAGTTGCTTCTCATGAAGAATATAATTAGTGATTTTTTGTTTTGTTTTTTAAAGATACTGTACAAGTTGATAATTTTTTAATCATGTGAAAGCAGGCATAACACTGAATTCTAAAGAATTTACAGGAATGACTCATTTCCTCAAGTGTAGAGAGATATATTACAAGGTTCATTGAGTTAGACTTTTAACACATTGCAATTTCAAATAACTAATTTTTGAAGAAAAATTGTAATTGATTATTTGGCTCTGACATACAGTGAAAGTTTGTTGTTGTTGAGCAACAGTCTATTAGACTAGTTGACAGTGACTACAGTTTCATTTCTAGCTATTCTCTTTATAGTTGGTCCAACTCTGCAAAAAATAATGTGAAAACTTGGTGATAGAGACCATTAGGATCTAACATGTAAAGTGGAAATACTTTTCCTTATTGATCCTACTTGGTAGCCAGTGTCCATGATAAAGACAACTTTTTATATGTGTTTTACTTTATAGATATTTTCTTTTCAGACTCCATTTGGATTTTATTTAGACTTAAAAAGAGATATTGGAAGATAAAATTAGAAAAACTAAAATACTCTGTTTGCTTATTGAATTAGACCAAGGCAAGGGAGAGACAGGAACCTGATTCTGTTATTCCTTCTTTTTTTCTTTCTTGTCATTTAAGCTCCCAGAATGAAATCTTGCATTTTATTTCCTGCCTCTTCTCTCACAATCACTCTTACATGAAAGTGCATTATTCATACTAGGATGATGTATCTTATTCTAATGATCCTACCTCATTTCTCCTTTACTACTAGTAGGAGTTACTGGAGTAAGTGAAAGACATTTTCTGTTCTCCCCAAGCTCTTTTTTTGTTTGTTGTTTTTGAGACAGAGTCTCACTAAGTAGTCCAGAGTGGCCTTAAACTCACCATATAGCCTAGACAGGCTTAAACTCAGTGATTCTCCTGCTTCAGCCTCCTGTGTACTGGAATTACAGGAGTAGTGCACTACCACTCCTGGCACCTTACCAAAAGCTTTATTCTATAGAATTTTTGGAAACTATTTTAATTTTTCTAATTAGTAAAATTTTTATTTTTTAGGGGGGCGGGGTGGAGTGGTAGTATTGGAAATTGAACTCAGGACCATTACTCTGGGCTATGTCCTCAACCATATTATATTTAATTTTGAGACAGTATGTCACTGAGTTGTGCAGTTTGGACTTGAACCTGCTATCTCATACTTCAGCCTTCCAGAGTGCTGGGATTATAGGGATGAACTATTATGCCCTGTTTCTATATGTATTGGTAGTATTTATATTTAAATATTTATTTCCAAATTTCATATTATTTTTAGTTTTTATTGACATGATTTTCAGTTAACTTCTGATGAGTCTCAAACTGAAATTTGTTCCACAAGAAATTTATTCTTTAAAACTGGAGTCATTGGCTAGGGTTACAGCTCAGTGGCACAAGCACCTGCCTGGCAAGCGCGAGTTCATCAGTTTGATCCCTGGTACCAAAAAATAAATAAAATAAAATAAAACCTGGAGTCTTGCTTTTATTTGATTGGCCTTTTTTGAGGATTTTGCAAATCAATTCCATAAACTTGGTAAATGTTTGTGATACATTATTTTGTTAAAATATAAAGTTTGCTGAGGTCCCAGAATTTTAGATTTATATACTTTAAGTTGAATTTAGGTTTATATAATTTTATAAATATGTGCTATTTATCCTCTGTTTCTCTTTCTATACATATAGTGTGTGTATACTTATTTATTCAGGTTTTTCTAAATATTTATTCAGGTTTTTCTAAATACATTTATTCAATATATATTAGTGATTCATACTCTTTACTGTTACATGTGTGCCACTTTTTTCTAAATATTTAAATTGATATGAATATATGTTAACTAATAAAATATATCTTATTCAAACCTTCATATTTATCTTCACCAATATTTGTACATACTGGTCCCACTAATTCAGGTTTTTGATCTTTGCAGCATTGAGATAGGACTAAGACTTTAGAATGAAAGGATCATAGTGTTTAGTTTTCAGAAATGATTACTTTCAGCTGGGCGTGGTGCTGAACGCCTGTAATCCCAGTACATGGGAGGCTGAGGCAAGAGGATTGCTGAGAGTTTGAGGCCAGCCGTGGCTACATAACAAGACTGTGTCTCAAAAAAAACATTTTTTTTAAACTTTATTTGATGCTACTTAGAAATATGAAATACATTTTTCTTTTGTGGCCATTTCATTTATAAATGTCCTCAGTTTGGGGCCTCCTTATAGAATTGCCTGATCTCTCAAAGATTTTGGTGAGACTTACCTCAATACTTGAAAGTGGCTTAACAAGTAAACAAAGTCAGTGAGTAAATACACAATGCAATTTTTATTGGATTTAATATATGAAAATCTGTCTCATCTTTTGGGGGCTTAATGAATCAGTAACTTTCCAACGTCATTATTTCTGCAGTCCAGTGCGTAGCTTAATATTGAGATATTTTATACTTTTTTATTTTTTGTTTCAAGGTACTTAAAAAGTACTGTTGGTTCTGTACCATTCATTGTTGTTTGTCCTCATTAGTTGATTGTGTGTGTTAAACAGACATCCCTGGAGCTTACTCTCCACACTCTGTGAATCCACTCATTAATCACCAGTCACCTTTGGAGATGGGAAAATTACTTACCTGTATTTCTTTTTCTCAGAAAGCGTGCTCTGGAATGGATTCACAAATGAGCTACCCTCCTTCCCTCAAAGAGTAAGGTTTCTGCTTTACAGGATTTTTTTTCTTGGGTTATTTTTCCTCTCATCTTTTGAATTTGAAAAGAACTGAGGGAAGGCACCTGAAGAAACTACTGACATACTCACTAGGGGAGTTCCAAAGTTTGTACTACCCCTAGGGGCAGTGCCAATGGCTCTTAAAGCTAGAAAGCTCATACTTGGAGTTGAAACAGGGGCTCAGAGAATCCATTTTCCCAGTGTACCTTCTGAAAGGATAAGTTTCAGGTAAGTAATTTTCTCTTACTATGTGATATGTTTTATTCATACTTATAAAAGTACCCAAGTCCGGTTCTTCAGGTACAGAGGCAACTAACTGTATTTGCTCACAGTTTAGATTCATAATTTTCCTGAAGGTCAGAAATATAAAATCTCATAGAATAAAATATATTTGCTTATGAGATACATGAAGTCATAATTTATTTTAAATGAATAACAATTAAGATCACATTGTCAGTGTATTATGCTAATGATGGCATTTCCTTCATTAATGGATAAATGCTGAGAAACATTTTTTTTTTAAAACTAAACAAAATTGTCTTTTGAACTCAATTTCAAAGCAATGATTGAGGGGTTCTGTGCACATGTGTGTGCACTTAATAATAAGCACATTCGTGCATAGCATGTACAGGCTAAGTAAGATGATGGAAACTATGTACTTAAAATTGAATGTGTTCTGTGTGTATATTTCTACACACACAGAAATACCTATATCTATATATTGGAATGCGTTGTGTTTGTATAATTTTTAAAAAGTTATGAGACAGTTATGAGGTATTATAAATGAAATATTTATTCAGTGTAGTAGCTATATGTGGTATGGCTTTGACTTAGTTCATATATTCTCTGGAGCTGTTCACATATTTATGTTCAGTTTTTCAGCTACTAAATGTGAGGTGATTATAAAAAGTAAAAAAAAAAGAATAGCAGGATGTAGTAAACATTTGCTGAAATTAGTTTCCTTTGTATTTTGTCATTCTCATTAAGTCATACATTAAATCAGTATTTCAGATATTTCAAACATTCTGTGTATGTTTCCTTCAGAAGTAATTAAGTGAAAGTTATAATGAAAATTGCCCATATAAGCAGAGTAGCACTTTAAAATATTGTTAAGCTTTTCACTTACTATCCAGACAGTGTTGCCATTTGAAACAGCAGCTCTGAACTAGGAAGTAAGGAGAAAACTCTTTTGAGTAGCAAATGGCTATTACAAAGTATATGCATTTTTCTTTGTACCTGGAAATAGTAGTTTTCAGGTAGGAAAATTATGTTCCAGTCATAAAGCTTATTGACAATAGCTAAAACTAACAGCTATTTCCAGAATCTGGGAAAAGGAGAGTGTATTAGTTTGAGCCTGAGTCAAGAAATGTATTTCTTTAAAAAAAAAAAAAAAAGAAAAGAAAAGAAAGAAAGAAAAAGAAATGTATTTCTTTACTTGGTTTCCTCTAAGGATATAGTTCTTTCTAGAATGTTCTTTCCTAAGGTAGTCATTTAATTGTTAATTTGTTTTGTAAAAGATATTGGGCAGCTTTATTAAAAAATTTTGAAACAGAAGTAAAAATTTATCACCAATGAATTGAGTTAGTAGGAGATTGTGACTGAATTTTAGATTTGGCTTTGAGTGGCCATCTGACAACCACCTGGTAGGTGAGAAAAATGGGATCAATTTTATAGTTCTTAATATCAGGTAATTCCTATTAGTATCTATAGTACACATCACAGAAAAATAAAACTATACCTAAGTTTAAAGTATGAACGAAATATCTGTTGGATTATTGAATATAGCAGCATTTGAGTGACAAATGATCAGCTCTTTTTAAGAATTCCTTTAGTTCAGAGATTGTAGTAGATCACATAAGTATGACAACATGCAATAATCTTCATTGTTACATTTAGAAAGCAGATGTTTTTTCATAGGCTGTTGCTTATTTATAGGATATCACCAGTTAAAAGAGATAATAGTGATTTTAATAATGGCTCTTGGGAAATTAATAACTGCTACATTGATTGATTGTATATATTAATGTGTTAAATATGTAAAAATTAAGGAAGTGTATGTTAGGAAGGTAAAGATCAAAGATGATTAACATCAACAAATGAATGAAATGTAATTTTTTTGTGGTATGTTCTTTTAAAAAAACATCAAGGAGAGTTTTATAATTTTGCACTACCCAGTATTTATGACAGTATTTTTAGTAAGATGAACAGAAAACTTAAAAATTGCAGTTATCCTGTCAAAGAAACTCAGTTTTTCAAAGTGAGGCTAATATTTCGATATACTAATAGTGCTTTAAACATGAATCATAAGACAGTGCGTGTGTACAGTATATCTAATACCATTATACAATTCATTTTGATGAATCTTTCAAGGTAGAAGAAATGAAGAAAGAATTGCTGAAAGGTAGATGGAGGTGTACCTGAAATACATCATAGTCAATTATACTGTAATTAGTTATATTATTAATTTGATTTTCATATAGTTGAAAACTATTTTCTGAACCTTTGTTTTCTGTCTCTTTTAAGTTTCTTCCATTTTACCTTCTCTGTTCTTTAGAGAAGAGTTAAACATTGAATGTTCTGTGCTTGTAGTCTTACTGAGATTTTATGTCAGGGTAGGACTATTTATCATATTCATTTTTTTTGTATCTTGTTTAAGGTCCTTGTATGGTCCTTTTTCACATGGTGCAAAATCAAGATAGTTTTTTATTTTTCTTTGAGGCTGTAAAACTCATACAAGCCACAGGTGTATTGCTGACCTACATATTTTTTTTTTCTGCAGCAGAGATCAGGTCTTTGCATTTGTACAGTAGGAGCTAAACTTTCATTGATTTGTTACACTGAGATAGTTTTCTTAGACTCAATTTTCTTAAATTGTATTTTTTGGGTTTATTTTCCATGATAGCTTGATACAATGTTTAACAGTGCTTCTAATTTTTAAGCTGTTTATGTCCTTAATCTTGTATTACTGGTGACTTTAAGGTTCCTACAATTTGAAAAAGTTTTTAACATTGTAAATCATTGGTGATACTCTTATTCTTTATTACCTTCCCAAATATGCCTTTTATTTTTATATATGAGGGCTATTGGGAATGATTCTCTCAGAGGCTTAAGCTGTGCTTTGCCTTTCATGAGAATTGAAATTATTTGGTAAGCGCCTGCTTTCTTTTTAGCTTCTAATTTTTCCCTATTTTATTTTGTACATGATATTTGTTTCAAGGTCAAAGGTTCCGTTACAGTTACTATGATGAATCCCAGGGGGAGATTTATAGATCCATTGAACATCTAGATAAAATGGTAAGTCTTTCAGGTGTGGGGTTTTAATGCTGTAAGACTTTTTAAAAATTTCAGATTAGTGATTCAAAATTTTATGTTAAAATATACATAGACTTAACAGTTCTTGCCCTATCTTTAAAATTACAAAATGCATTGTGTCCTCACATGAATATTGCCTGTAAGAATAATCCCTGTTTTAATAGAAATTTCCTTCATCATGATTTTATTTGATTAATGAGAATACCAAGGAGTAATTAGATACAAATTTTAATTCCTTTTTGGAGAAGTGTCTTAGCTTTAGGAACAGTAAGATACTAATGCCATTATTTATTGGTAAGCTGTAGTAACCATAGCGTTTGATGAGATACATAGACTGTAATTTCTGTTTGATGGCTACCCAAAATAACTTATTTTGATTCTTTCTGAACCGTCTTTCTGTTTCTTACAATTTACTAAATAACAGTATATTTTTAGGTTTGATTTGGTAGTAGACCCACTTTTTTGAATGATTGAAGATTTTGTGAACTAGTGGTAGAAAATACATGGAGACATGAAGTGTAAATAACTTAAATATTTAAAATAAGTTTGTTGAAAGCCTTTATTTTTTCAGCTATCATTTTTTTTCCTTATGGAAATAATGAAACATATCTTTAAGATGATAAAATGTAGGAATTCCAGTATACATAAAATTCAGTAATTTAAATCTTGTTTGCCACACACTAAAGGAATTTATACAGATAGTTTAATTTATAAAATTTCAGGTGTGTTAGGAATTGTATATGACTTTTTTCTTCACATTTTTCAGAACTTCTCAAAGTGAATTTAAATTTAATAATAATTTTAAACAATAAATTAGAATCATTGTATTTCTATAAAATCTATAAATCAAATTGTTATATATCAAATTGTATATTTCTCATTGATTCTAAGCATATTAACACTTGAGTGTTGTTTCAATAGCCTGTAGCCTTTAAGTGTGTTAAGAAAGGATTTAAAAAAACTGAAGAAAGCAAAATTACTTTTATAAATGTAAATAATTTTTCTGTCTTTTCATGTCTTTTGCTTTTCATATATGTTCTTTGCTTATTATTTTATTTTTTAACCATTTGGATTTTACCTAATTTAGATTTATTTTACTTTAAGTATGGAATTTAAAAATATAATTGTATTTTTATCTAACCTAGAGGTATAGTAGACATTGAACCTACTTTTACTTTTTCTTAAAGTACTACCATACCCATCGTTTTAAATTTTTTAATCATACAAATAATTTTGGAATCAACTCATAAACAGAATATTAAATATAGTAGGATTTGACCGAGTATGGTGGTGCATGCCTATAATCCCAGAATTTGGGAGGGCAAGTAAGGAGGATTGCCAGGAATTCAAGGATAGCCTGGGTTGCAAAGCAAGACCCTGTCTCAACCCCTACCCCCCCAATGTAATAGGACTATCACTAATTTGCTATGTGACCTTTGATCATTTTAGTTCTCTGGTTCTCAGCTTCTCATCTGTAAGAACAGACACTGGGCTAACTAAACTCTGAATAATTTTTACAGCCCATCAGACTGTAAGTCTGTGATCTGTTCAAATCAACTTGCTGCATATATTTTAAGCACAGGATTATTTAGTGTACCCATATTTTGTACTCTGAGTAACTACTTTAAAGATTAATAATACTTGATGTATTAGCTATTGTTATTCTCCTATTATTTTGTTATGAAATTTTGTTTTATTTTTTTCATAAAGATTAGTCTAACATAGTTAAAATATTTTAGTAAAAAATCTAGATCTGAGTTAACAGAATCTATAGTATATTTTATTGAAGACAAATGTAATGAATACATATTTTGCTATTAAGGGCGTTTTATTATATTTGAATTTACCTTCACTGTTACTTTAAATCCACAATACCTTAGAATTTTATTTGGATTTTACTGTATTGGCTTTGTGGTATTTTCACTGCAGTTCTTAGGTTCTTTTTGACTTCTTGTTCTAGTCTTATTCTAAGCCTTAGTTTTCAGTTGCATTAGAAAACTTTTCTAATTCTATCATTTATTTTCTTCATAATGAAAATGCTTATTGATTGTCTACTAAATGTGTAGTACTGTCTGAAGTGTTGATGATACCGAAAAGAGAAAACGTGGTCCCTTAATGAAACTTAAATTCACTGATCTGAAAAACTTACGAAGAAGCCCTTATAATGTAGAAATGTGAGAAATATTTAGGAGATAGAATGCAGAGAATTTTCAGTAATTGATTAGCTACCTTATCAAGTAAGGGAAGTAATCTGAATGATACTTGAGTTCCATGCTTAGATCTATGCTGTTATTCACTCATAAAGTAAATGTGAAGGTACATTTCTAAGAAGAAAGATGTGTTCAGTTTTAGATACAGTTTTTGTGTTATGAGTAGAACTGCACTTGTTAGTCACATGTGTTTATGGAGTACTTGAATGTGGACAATGTGACATGAGATGTGGTATAAGTGTAAGGAAAAGGGGAAGAAAGGGTATTAGTGCCATTGTCAAAAAGAGTAATGTGAGTGTCCAGAGGGAGAACATACAGTGGGGAAAAGGGGCAGATAGGTCACAGGGACATAGTTGGCATTAAATGGGTGAGGAGATAAAGGACAGTCAGTAAAAATTTGTGCTTAGGGAAAACCAAGAAGTGATAACAGAAAAAGAGCTTTTAACAAAGAGAGAAGAAGATTTATCAGATATTTATCAAATGCTGTGATGAATTGAGAACCTTCTTTTTTTTGTTTATGGAGACAGGGCCTTGCTATGTAGTTCAGGCTGGCCTTGGACTCATGTCAGTCCTGTTGCCTCAGCCTCCCGAGTGTTGGGATTACAGGTGTGTGCCACTTCTTAGAGCAGTTTCAGAACAATAATTTATGATTACAGTGAAGAAGTAAAGACCAGATGCCAAAGATTGTTCTCTACTAGTTTGATTGTAATAAAGAAGAGTACTATTTGTGTGTTTATGCTAGTTTGGTGGATGAGATGTAGGGAAGCATAGTCAAGGGAAGCAAGAAAGAGGAGGAGGACTATCTAGGAGGAGCGATGGCTGTGTATATGGAAGCATAAAGTATTTTTAGAGCTAGTCATGGTGGCGCATACATGTAATATCAGCACTGTGGATGGCTGAAGCAAGGGGATTGCAAGTTGAAGCCCAGGCTGGGCTGCCAAGTGACTTAGCAGGACCTTGTTGCAAAACAAAAAGAACTGGGATGTAGCTCAGTGCAAAGGCCTTGGGTTCAGTCCCCAGAAAAATACATGCCTGTGTATGTGCATACACACTCAGACACACATACACGTATACACACACAGCGGAATGCATATAGGTGTTTCCCTTCTC
>RJWT010016997.1:0-19565 GCA_004365215.1 Cuniculus paca | reverse complement strand
TCATTAGAGAGATTGGCCTGTAGTTCTCTTTCTTGGTTGGGTCTTTCTCTGGTTTTGGTATTAGGGTAATACTTGCTTCCAGGAATGATTTAGGGAGACTTCCTTCCCTTTCAATTTCATTGAAGAGTTTGAGGAGTGTTGGCATTAAGTCTTCCTTGAATTTCTTGTAGAACTCAGCTGTGAATCCATCAGGACCTGGCCTTTTATTGGTTGGTAAGGTTCCAATTACCTTTTCGATTTCATTAACTGAAATTGGATTATTCCATAGTTTTACATCTTCTTGGTCCAGTTTTGGTAATTGATATGTTTCTAGAAATCTGTCCATTTCTTTGGTGTTCTCAAACCTATGAGAATAAAGATTTTCGAAATAGGTATTGATGATCTTCTGTATTTCCACAGGGTCTGTAGTGATTTCACCCTTTTCATTCCTTATTGCATGGATTTGGGTTTTCTCTTTCCTTTTTTTAATAAGGTTGGCTAGCGGCTTATCAATTTTATTTATTGTTTCAAAGAACCAGCTCTTTGATTCATTGATTCGTTGTATTGTTTTCTTAGTCTCAATTGCATTAATTTCTGCTCTGACCTTTACAATTTCCTCCCTTCTTTTGGCTTTGGGTTGGGCTTGTTCTTCTTTTTCTAGATGTTTCAGGTGTAACATCAGGTTGTTTATTTGTGTTCGTTCCATTTTCCAGATGTGGGAATTCACCGCAATAAATTTCCCTCTGAGGACTGCTTTCATTGCATCCCACAGGTTCCGGTAGGTTGTATTTGTATTTTCATTTGCTTATAGATATTGTTTAATTTCTTCTTTAATTTCCTCTGTGACCCACTGATTGTTCAGGAGTGTGCTATTGAATTTCCATGTGTTTATGGAGTTTTGCAATTTCTTTTGTCATTAATTTCCAGTTTGATGGCACTGTGATGAGATAGTATGCATGGGATAATTTCAATTCCTTTGCATTTATTTAAGCATGTTCTATGGGCCAATATATGGTCTATTCTAGAGAATGTACCATGTGAAGGTGAGAAGAATGTATACTCTGATGTTGTTGGGTGGAAAACTCTGTAGACATCTAACAGGTCCATTTGTTCACAGGTTTGATTCAGTTCTGTTATTTCTTTGCTGATTTTCTGTCTAGTTGATCTGTCTCTTTGAGTCAAGGGTGTGTTAAGGTCTCCTGTTATAATTGTGTTATTGCTTATTTGATTTTCCATTTCTATTATTTGTTTTATATAGTTGGGTGCTCCCATATTTGGTGCATATATATTTAAGATTGTTATTTCTTCCTCTTGAAGTTTTCCCCTAACCAGTATGTAGTGACCTTCTTTATCTCTTTTGACCGCTCTTTGTTTGAAGTCCACATCATCTGCAAACAGAATAGCTACCCCTGCTTTTTTCTGGGTTCCTGTTGCATGGAGTATTGTTTTCCATCCTTTGACTTTCAGTCTCTGAATTTCCTTTTGGGTTAGATGGGTTTCTTGTAGACAGCATATGGTTGGATGTTTTTTCTTGATCCATTCTGCCAGTCTGTTCCTTTTGATTGGTGAATTGAGGCCATTTAGATTAATGGTTATAACTGATATATACTGGCTTGTTTTCATGATGGTATCTTTCTGCAGTGGTTTCTTTACGTTTTCCGTCCACTTAATTGTTTCCCCTGCTTGGTGTTCCTCTTCTTTCGATCTTTTTGATGTCATAGCTATTTTCATGTCTATCTAGAGTATCTTTTAGTATTCTTTGCAGGGTTGGTTTGGTGGTCATGAAGTTCTTCAGCTGGTCTTTGTCATGGAAGTATCTTATTCGTCTATCAACTTTGAAGGATAGTTTTGCAGGGTACATCAGTCTGGGTTGGAAGTTGTTTTCCTTTAGGACTTGAAATACTTCACTCCATGCTCTTCTTGACTTCATTGTTTGTGTTGAGAAGTCTGCTGTGACTCTGATGGGCTTTCCTTTATAGGTGATTTGTTTCTTTTCTCTCAGAGCTTTTAATATTCTGTTCTTATGTTGAATTTCTGGAATGCTGATAATTATATGTCTGGGTGTTGATTTATTTTGTTTATGGCTAGTTGGGGTTGTATATGCTTCACTTATGTGTATGTCGGTTTCCTTTCCCATGTTTGGGAAATTTTGAGCTTTGACTTCTTTAAATAGTGATTTTATATCAGTTGTGTTTTCTCCTTCTTTTTCCTTTACACCTATTAGTCTTATATTGTTTTTCTTTGCATCATCTTGCAACTGCTGAATTGCTATTTCATGATTGCTTGTTATTTTTAAAAGATGTTTTCTTTCTTCCTCACTAGCTGCTGTCATGTCTTTCAGGTCTGAAATTCTATTTTCACGTTCATTAAGGTGGCTTTGCCAGCTTTCAATGGCATTCTTGATTTCCTGGATATCTCTTTGAATCTGTTTCATGCATTCTAATTCTTTCTTGTATTCTTCATTCAAGGTTTCCATTCTTTTGCAGTGTTCCTCTATTTTTCCAACTATATCTTCTTTAGATGTGCTTAGCATTTCTTTCATTACGTTTATCATCTCTTGTTTTACCTGGGAAATCATTTCTAACCTCATTTCCTTTAAAGTTTCATAGAGTTGTTTCTTTACTTTGGTTGCTATCATTTCAGAAGTTTCAGGTGTGTGGCTTGTATTCTCTTCGTGTCCATGTCTCTTTGGCTTGTTTTGGAAGGACTGGAGGTGCAAGGTTGCATTTTGCTCTTTCGTTTTGTCATTTTCCTGTATTCCACAGCAAGCAGCCTATCCCTTTGTCTGGTGGAATGTGCTCTGAGCAGAGCCTGCTTTGCCTTCCCTCTGAGCTGGTTACCAGAGAGCAACCACTCCCGTTGTTGGAATGCGCTCTGTGCTGAGCCTGCCTCTGCCTTCCCTCTGAGCTAGTTACTGGAGAGCAGCTGCTCCTGTTGTTGGAACATGCTCTGTGCAGACCCTGCCTCTGCCTTCCCTCTGAGCTGATTACAGGAGAGCAGCTGCTCCCGATGTTGTAATGCGCTCTGTGCCGACCCTGCATCTGCCTTCCCTCTGAGCTCCTTACCAGCAAGCAGCGTTTCCCTTTGTCCATTGGAATGCGCTGAGAGCAGAGCCTGCCTCTACCTTCCCTCCGAGCTGGTTACCGGAGAGCAGCCACTCCCGATGTTGGAATGCGCTCTGTGTAGAGCCTGCGTCTGACTTCCCTCTGAGCTCCTTACCAGCCTTATTTGCTGTTTTCAACGTTTGTTTTTTCAGCATATTTATTTGCTGTTTGTATTTCTTCCCCTGAGAAGTGTGTATTTATCTCAGATGCCCATTTTTGGATTGGGTTTTTGAGTCTGAGAGGACTGATTTTTTTGAGTACTCAATATGTTCTTGATAGTAGTATCCTTTGTCTGAGGTACAGCTGGCAAACATTTTCTCCCATGTTGTTGGCTGTCTCTTCACTGTGTTGGTGGTTTCTCTTGGTGTGCAAAAACTTTTCAGTAAGATGAGATCCCAGTTGTTACCCTTTGTGATAGTTCCTGTGCAATCTGAGTTTTGTTCATAAAGTCTTTGCCTACACCAATGTCTTCAAAGGTTTTACCTACTCTATGTTCCAGCAGATTTAATGTTTCTGTTTTAATATTAAGGGCTTTGATCCATTCCAATTTTAGCTTAGTACATAGTGAGAGATATGGGTCCAGTTTTAATCTTTGGCATGTGTAAAGCCAGTTTTTCCAGTACCATTTATTAAAGAGGCCATCTTTCTTGCAGTGAATTGTTTGGCACCTTTGTCAGAGATAAGGTGGCTTAGTGTGTCTAGAGTTTCTGCATCTTCTGATCTGTTCCATTGATCTTTGGGTCTGTTTTATTTCCAGTACCATGCTGTTTTTATCACAGTAGCTTTATAGTATAATTTCCAGTCAGGAATTGTGATGCCCCATCTTGTCTTTGCTGCCCAGGATTGCCTTTGCTATCTTCTGGTTCCAGATGAATTTTAGGATTGTTTTCTCTAATATTATGAAATATGCTATTGAAATTTTGATTGGAATTGCAATGAATCTTTATAACAGTTTTGGAAGTATGGCCATTTTCACCATATTAGTTCTTCCTACTAAAGAGCACAGGATATCTATTTTCTAATATCCTCTTCAAACTCCATTTTCAGAGTACTGCAGTTTTCAATGTAGAGGTCTTTTACATCCTTTGTTAGATTGATTCCTAGGTATTTCATTTTTTTGGATGCTATTGTTAAAGATGTTGTTTCCCTGATTGGTTTCTCAGTGAAATTGTTATACATGTACATTAAGGCTATTGATTTTTGAGTGTTGACTTTGTATCCAGCTATGTTTATGAATTTGCTAATTAAATCTAACATTCTTTTCATGGAGTTTTTGGGGTCTTCTATGTAGAGTATCATGTCATCTGCAAATAATGATAGTTTAACTTCTTTCTTTCCTGTCTTTGTTCCTTTTACTTGTTTCTCTTGTCTAATTGCTCCAGCTAAAGTTTCCAGGACTATGTTGAATAAGAGTGGAGACAGTGGATATTCTTGTTTTTTTCCTGATTTTAGAAAGTATTCAGTTTTTGTCCATTTAGTATGATGTTGGCTGTTGGGTGGTTGTAGATGGCTTTTATCAGATTGAGATAAAGACTGTCTATTCCAATTATCTGTAGGTTTTTTTTTATCATGAATGGGTGCTTAGACTTTGTCAAAAGCTTTTTCTGAATCTTTTGAGATGACCATATGATTTTTGTCCTTGACTCTGTTGACATGATGTATTACATTTATGGATTTAAGTGTGTTGAACCATCCCTGCATTCCTGGTATGAATCCAGCTTGATTGCAGTGCATAATCTTCTTGATGATTTGCTGCAGTCTGTTTGCCCCTATCTTATTGAGAATTTTTGCATCAATATTCCATAGGGAAAGTGGCCTATAATTCTCTTTCTTAGTTGGGTCTTTCTCTAGTTTTTGTGTCAGGGTAATTCTTGCTTCCAGGAATGAATTTGGAAGTATTGCTTCCTTTCAATTTCATTAAAGAGTTTGAGAAGTAGTGGTGTTAGGTCTTCTCTAAATTTCTTGTAGAACTCAGCAGCAAATCTGTCAGAGCCTGGGCTTTTCTTTGTTGATAAGTTTTTAATTACATCTTCAATTTCATTTATTGATATTGGGTTAATTAAGATTTTTATATTTTTTGATTCAACTTTGGTAATTCATATGCATCTAGGAATCTGTCCATTTCTTCTGTATTTTCCATCTTGTTAAAATAAAAATTTTCAAAGTAGGTATAGATGATCTTTCTTTCTTTCTTTCTTTCTTTCTTTCTTTCTTTCTTTCTTTCTTTCTACCTATCTGTCTTCTTTTTTGTACCAGGGATTGAACTCATGACCTTGCACTTGCCAGGTGGGTACTTATGACACTGGGCTAAATCCCTGGCCTGGTAGAGATGATTTTCTCAATTTCTGCAGTGTCTCTTGTGATTTCACCCTTTTCATTCCTAACTGTGGATTTGAGTCTTTTCTTTCCTTTTTTGATAAGACTGGCTAAGGGTGTGTGAATTTTACTTTTTTTTTTTTTACCATAATGTCTCTCATTTTCTTCAAAATAGCTGTCTATACTGTCTCAAACAATAAAAAAACAAAACAAAACAAAACAGAACAAAACCAATCAAAACAAAAAAATGAAAGCATTATATGACTTCAAAACAAGAGAACAGGAAATCAAAAATTGCTACCATAATGTCTCCTGTTTTCTTCAAAATAGCTGTGTATACCATTACACATAATAAAATCAAACAATGCAAAGCAGACTAAATCAATAGAACAAACTAATGAAAGCATTATGAGCTCAAAACAAGGTCATAAGAAACCAACAATTGTTACCATAATACATTCAATTATCTTTTTTTTTTTTTTGCAGCAACAGGGATTGAATTCACTACCTAACACTTGCCAGGTAGGAGCTTAGGCCACTGAGCTAGATCCCCAGCCATTGTATTTTTTTTTAATTTTAAAGAAAATAGAACAAAACAAAACAAAACAGAATAGAGTCAAACAAAATATAGCATTTAGAACAGAACACTGCAAGCAATGCAGGTCGTCAAAACATAACAACAAGAGATTAACAATGGCTACCCTAGTGTCTCTTGCCTTCTTCGAAATGGTTGTTCATACATTCACACACAATAAACTCAAACAAAATAAAATAATATAAAACAAGATAAAACAAAAGAGTGAAAGCATTACAGGCCTTCAAATCAGACAACAAGAAAACAACAATGGCTACCTTAATGTCCCCTGTTTTCTTCAAAAGAGCTGTTCCTATCTTCTCACATATTGCAATCAAATAGTAGAAAACAGACTTAAACCAATCAAATCAAAGAATAAAGGCATTATTGGACTTCAGCATCTTTCCCCCATATTTATTGGGGATTATGTATCTTATTGAGTCTTTCCGTTTCTTAGACTAGGGAGACAATGTGGCGTTTACACATGAGTTTGGTTTATTTCACTTATGAGTATGGTCTCTAGTCGCATCCATTTACCTATAAAAGCCTCAATGTGATCCTTCTTTATAGCTGAATAGTACTCCATTGTATAAAAGTGCCACATCTTTTTGATCCATTCCTCAATTGATGGGCATTTGGTTTGTTTCCAAGATTTGGCTATTACAAATTGTGCTGCTAAAAACATGGGTGCACATATATCACTGTGGTAAGATGATTTCACTTCTTCTGGGAATATGCCCAGAAGTAGAATAGCTGGGTTAAATGGAACTTCCAATCCTAGCTTTTTGAGAAACCTACAGACTGATTTCCACAGTGGCTGCACCAGTCTACACTCCCACCAACAGTAGAGAAGGGTTCCTTCTTTCCCACAGCCTCTTCAGCATTTGTCATTGTTGCTTTCTTGAACCTGGCCATTCTTTCTGGAGTGAGATGGAATCTCAGAGTTGTCTTAATTTGCATTTGTCTAATGACCAATGATGCTGAACATTTTTTCATGTATTTGTTTGCCATTTGTATTTGTTCAGCTGAGAAGTGTGTTGTCATCTCAGATGCCCATTTTTGGATTGGGTCTTTGAATTTCGAGGTCCTGATTTTTTTTAAAAAGATTCTTTATATGTTTTGGATAGAAGACCTTTGGCTGAAGGACAGTTGGCTAAGATTTTTTCCCAATTCGTGGGTTTTCTTTTTACTCTGTTGGAGATTTCTTTTGACATGCAAAACTTTTTAATAAGATGAGATCTCAGTTGTTGATTATGGGAAGTGTTTCCTATGTAGTCTGACTTTTGTTCATGAATTCTCCACCTATCCCTATGTCTTCAAGATTTCTACCTACATTGTTTTCCAGCAGATTCAGTGTTTCTGTTTTAATATTTAGATCTTTGATCCATTTTGACTTTAGTTTAGTGCATAGTGATAGACTTAGGTCTAGTTTCAGCTTTTGGCATATGGAAAGCCAGTTTTTCCAGCACCATTTATTAAAGAGGCTATTTTTCATCCAGTGAACATGTTTGGCCCCTTTTTCAAAGATAGGGTGACTGAGTGTGTTTGTAGTTGTGGTTGTTTCTTCTAATCTATTCCATTGATCCTCAGGTCTGTTTTGATTCCAGTACCATGCTAATTTGATTACAGTAGCTTTGTAGCATAATTTCAAGTCTGGGATTGTGATGCCTCCTGTCCTGCCCTTGCTGCCCAGAATTGCCTTTGCTATTCTAGGTCTCTTCTGGTTCCAGATGAATTTTTAGAACAATTTCTCTAGATCTGTGAGGTATGCTAATGGTATTTTGATGGGACTTGCATTAAATCTGTACAATAATTTTGAGAGAATGGCCATTTTCACAATGTTTGTTCTTCCTATCCATGAGCACATAATGTCTTTCCATTTTCTGAGATCCTCTTCAATTTCTTTTTTAACAGTACTGTATTTTTAATTGAATAGATCTTTTGCTTCCTTTCTTAGATTGATTCCTAAGTATTTCATTTATTTGGATGCTATTGTGAAGGGTGTGGTTTCTTTTATTTCTCTCTCAGTTTGTTGTTTGTATACAGGAATGCTATTGATTTTTTGAGTATTGACTTTGTATACAGCTACATTACTAAATTTGGTGATGACATCTAAAAGTCTTTCAATGGAGTTTGGGGGCCATCTACACAGAGCATTATGTCATCTGTAAATAGTGATAATTAAACTTCTTCCTTTCCTATCCTTATTCCTTTTATTTCTGTCTGTTGTCTAATTACTCTGGCTAATGTTTCCAGCACTATATTGACTAGGAGTGGTGATAATGGACATCCTCATCTTTTTCCCGATTTTAGAGTGAAAGCTTTCAGTTTTTGACCATTTAATGTTATACTGGCTGTTGGTTTGCCATAGATGGCTTTTATCAGATTGAGGTAAAGACCATCTATTCCGATTATCTGAAGGGTTCTCATCATGAATGAGTGTTGGACTTTATCAAAAGCTTTTTCTGCATCTATTGAGATGACCATGTGGTTCTTATCTTTGGCTCTACTGATATGGTGTATTACATTTACTGATTTGTATATGTTGACACATCCATGCAGTCCTGGGTTGAATCCCACTTGGTCATGGTGTATAATCTTGATGACTTGCTGCATTCTGCTTGCCAGTATTTTATTGAGGATTTTTTCAGCAATGTTCATTTGGGAGATTGGTGTGTAGTTCTCTTTTTTGGTTGAATCTTTTTCTGGTTTTGGTATTTTGGTAATACTTGCTTCCAGGAATGAGTTAAGGAGACTTGTTTCCCTTTCAATTTCATTAAGGAGTTTGAGGACTCAATAAGATACAAAATCCCCAATAAATATGGGGGAAAGATTCTGAAGTCCAATGGTGCTTTTATTCCTTGATTTGATTGGTTTAAGTCTGTTTTCTACTATTCAATTGCAATATCTGAGAATATATGAACAGCTTTTTTGAAGAATACAAAGGATATTAAAGTAGTCATTGTTGATTTCTTGTTGTCTGATTTGAAGGCCTGCGATGCTTTCACTCTTTTGTTTTATCTGGTTTTATATTATTTTGTTTTGCTTGAGTTTAGTGTGTGTGAATGTATGAACAACCATTCTGAAGAAGGCAAGAGACACTAGGGCAGCCATTATTAATCTCCTGTTATTATGTTTTGAAGACCTGTATTCCTTGCAGTGTTCTGTTCTGAAATGCTATGTTTTGTTTGACTCTATTCTGTTTTGTTTTGTTTTATTCTCTTTAAAATAAAAAAAAAGTTTGAGGAGTGTTGCCATTAAGTCTTCCTTGAATTTCTTGTAGAATTCAGCTGTGAATCCATGAGAACCTGGACTTTTCTTAGTTGGTGGGGTTCTAATTACATTTTCAACTTCATTAACTGAAATTCTGTTATTCAGTAGTTTTACATCTTCTTTATCCAGTTATTAAAATTGATATGTTTCTAAAAATCTGTTCATTTCTTCTGTGTTATCGAACATATGTGACTAAAGATATTCAAAGTAGGTATTGATGTTCTTCTGTATTTACTCAGAGTCTGTAGTGATTTCACCCTTTTCATTCCTTATTGCATGGATTTGAGTTTTTTCTTTTCTTTTTTTAAATAAGTTTGGGTAGGGGCTTATCAATTTTAGTTATTGTTTCAAAGAACCAACTCTTTGATTCATTGATTCTTTGTATTGTTTTCTTAGTCTCAATTGCATTAATTCTGCTCTGATCTTAATAATTTTTTCCCTTCTTTTGGCTTTGGGTTTGACTTGCTCTTCTTTTTCTATATGCTTGAGGTGTGACATCAGATTGTTTATTTGTGTTCATTCCATTTTCTGAATTTTGGAATTCATCTCAAAAAATTTCCCTCTGAAGACGGCTTTCATTGCATCCCACAGATTCCAGTAAGTTGTATTTGTATTTTCGTTTGCTTGTAGATATTTTTTAATTTCTTCTTTAACTTCCTCTGTGACCCACTGATTGTTCAGGAGTGTATTATTTAATTTCCATGTGTTTACAGAGTTATTGCAGTTTCTCTTGTCATAAATTTCTAGTTTGATGGTACTGTAATCAGATAGTAGGTATGAGACAATGTCGATTCCTTTGCATTGACTTCAGCATGTACTATGGGCTAGTATATGGTCTATTCTAGAGAATGTCCCTTGTGAAGCTGAGAAGAATGTATACTCTGATGTTTTTCGGTGGAAAACTGTACACACCAATTGTACACATAACAGCTGCTGCTCTGGGACCAGCTTGAGTTGAATGTTGCACATAGTGAATTCCACCTAGCCATGCGGCTTAGGACTTTGCCAACAGACCTGTAGGAATTTGGACCCATACCCCTTCATCCCTGGACATTGAGAGCATCCCTGGGGTCCTGCCTGTGCCCCACCCATTCACCTGGAGTAGCATAGCAGCTGCTGCTCTGGGCCTGGCTTGAGTTGAAGCCACACATAGCAAATTTCACCTAGCCATGCAGCTTGGGACCTGGAGACTAGACCTGTAGAAATCTGTGCTCATTCCCCATTGGCACAGGAAGTTCAGAGCATCCCTGGAGTCCTGCCTATGCCCTGCCCATTCAACTGGAGCAGCATAGCAGCTGCTGCTCTGGGCCTGGCTTGAGTTGAAGGTGCGCCCAGCAAATTCCACCTAGCTGTGCAGCCTAGGACCTCACCAACAGAATGGTAGGAATTTGCACCCATCCCCCATAAGCGTGGGATGTTCTGAGCATCCCTGGGGTCCTGCCTGGCCCCTGCCCAGACATCAACCAGAAACAGAACAGCCACACTGGTAGTCTTGGCTGGAGTTGAAGTCATGCACTGTGAGTTTCACCTAGCCTTGGAGCCTCAACCGTGCATGTTGGATTCACCTCCCACAATGGAATACAGGAAAATGACAAAACAAAAGAGCAAAATGCAATCTGGTACTTCTGGTCCTTCCAAAACAAGCCAACGAGACATGGACATAGAAGAAAATATGAACCAATCAAAGGGTTGTTTTCCAATTATTTTGTTGAGAAACCCTGTATGGCTTTCATTGTTTGTTTTGATTGATTTTACTCTATTCTGTGTGGTTTGATTGTAATGTGTCTGAAGGTGTAGGCAACTATTCTGAAGATAACAAATATTATGATAGCCAATGCTGTTTTGCTAATATGTTGAAATTCTATATTGCTTACATTGTTCTGCTTTGTTTGTTTTGTTTTATTATGTTTTGTTTTGTTTCTACTGTTTTAGTTTGTTGTATTTTGTTTGATTTTACTTATCCCTGATGGTATGGGCAGGTGTACTGCAGATAACAAGAGGAATTATGGTAGCCTTATTGATTGCTTTTTTTTTTACCCTGTTTCAAAGTCATGTTCCATGTTCATTGCTTTGTTTTGATTGACTTTACTCTGTTTTGTTTTGTTTGGTTGTATTCCTTTAAAAAAATTAAAAAAACAAAAACAAAATAAAAAAACTAAAAAAGAACAGGCCCCACCCAAAGCCAAAAGAAGGGAGGAAAGTATAGAGATCAGAACAGAAATTAATGCAATTGAGACTAAGAAAAGAATACAAAGAATTAACAAATCAAAGAGCAGGTTCTTTGAAAGAAGAAATAAAATTGATAAGCCACTAGCCAACCTTAAAAAAAAGAAAAGGAAAGAAAAATCTCAAGTCCATGAAATAAGGAATGAAAAGGGTGAAATCACTACAGAACCTATGAAAATACAGAAGATCATCAATACCTTCTTTGAAAATCTTTACTCTCATAGGTTCAATAACACTGAAGAAATGGACAGATTTCTAGAAACATATCAATTACCAAAACTGGATGAAGAAGAGGCAAAACTACTGAATAATCCAATTTCAGTTAAGGAAATTGAAAATGTAATTAGAACATTACCAAGCAAGAAAAGCCCAGGTCCTGAGAGATTCAAGATGAATTCTACAAGAAATTCAAGGGAGATTTAATGCCAACACTCCTCAAACTCTTCAATGAAATTGAAAGGGAAGAAAGTTTCCTTAAATCATTCCTGGAAGCAAATGTTACTCTAATACCAAAACCAGAGAAAGACCCAAGAAAAAAGAGAACTATAGGCCAATCTCCCTAATGAACATTGATGCAAAAGTCCTCAATAAAATACTGGCAAACAGAATGTAGCAAGTCATCAAGAAGATTATACACCACGACCAAGTGGGATTCATCCCAGGAATGCAAGGATGGTTCAACATATGCAAATCAATAAATGTAATACACCATATCAATAGAGCCAAAGATAAGAACCATGTGGTCATCTCAATAGATGCAGAAAAAGCTTTTGATGAAGTCAACAATCTTTCATGATAAGAAACCTACAGAAAATTGGAATAAATAGCATTTATCTCAGTGTGATAAAAGCCATGTATGACAAACCAACAGCCAGTATCACATTAAATGGTCAAAAACTGAAAGTTTTCACTCTAAAATCGGGAACAAGACAAGGATGTCCACTTTTACCGCTCCTATTCAATATAGTGCTGGAAACATTAGTCAGAGAAATTAGACAAGAGACAGGAATAAAAGAGATAAGAATAGGAAAGGAAGAAGTTAAGTTATCACTATTTGCAGATGACATGATACTCTACATAGAAGACCCTCAAAACTCCATTGAAAGATTTCTGGATATCATAACCAAATTCAGTAATGTAGGTAGATACAAAGTCAATACTCAGAAATCAGGCACATTCCTGTACACAAACAATAAACTCACAGAGAGAAATAAGAGAAAGCACACTCTTCACAATAGCATCCAAAAAAAAATGAAATACTTAGGAATCAACCTAACAAAGAAAGCAAAAGATCTGTTCAATGAAAATTACAGTACTGTGGAAAAGGAAATCAAAGAGGATCTCATAAAATGGAAAGACATTCCATATTCATGCACAGGAAGAACAAACGTTGTGAAAATGGCCATTCTCCCAAAATTATCATACAGATTTAATGCAAGTCCCATCAAAATACCAGTTGCATACCTCACAGATGTAGTGAAATCATTCTTAAAATTCATCTGGAACCATTGTACAGAGCAGGGAATTCTGGTTTTAGTCAGTTGATAACATTGTGTGTATGAGGACATTCAACACCACAGACAGCTGCAGGACTCTGTTTCCATGGCTGCTTCCATCACAAAACGGGTAGAAACACATTCACTGCTTCAGGGTTCTAATCTGTGTTTTGTCTTATGGCTCCATATCTGTAGGGTACTCTGTGATTTGCTACATGCTGTATTTCTTTAAAAGCCGAGTTTATTCAGCAAGGTGGCCATGCTGCCAGTGTGTCCTCTTCTCTTCAGTATGATTCGAGAGTGCAGCTCAGTCGTGAGGCTTTCATTGTCTACTCAGTGCATACACATACATCTTTACCATCCAAAGGTGCTACAGCTGTCAAAGAGTCTTCATGGACCTGAGGATAATTTCTTGTGAAGTTGAATGCAAGTGTACTGTCATTCATAGTGTTTATATAAAAATACCAGGAATTTTCACTTTTGCTACCTTGATATAGCATTGGGCTATCATGTTAAAACATTGATATACATCAATTTATTAAAAAACACTTTTATAAGAAAAAAAATTCATCTGGAACCAGAAAAGACCTAGAATAGCAAAGGCACTTCTGGGCAGCTAGGGCAGGGCAGGAAGCATCACAATCCCAGACTTGAAAGTATACTACAAAGCTTCTGTAATAAAATCAGCATGGTAGTGGAATCAAAACAGACCTGAGGATCAATGGAATAGATTAGAAGATACAACCCCAACTACAAGCACACTCTGCCACCTTATCTTTGACAAAGATAGCAAACATGTTCACTAGAAGAAAGATAACCTCTTTAATAAATGGTGCTCAAAAAACTGGCTTTCTATATGCTGAAAACTAAAACTAGACCCAAGCCTATCACCATGCACTAAACTAAAGTAAAAATTGATCAAATATCTAAATAGTACCACAGAAACACTAAATCTGCTGGAAAGCAAAGTGGGTAGAAGTCTTAAAGACATAGGGGTAGGTGGAGAATTCACAAACAAAAGTCAAACTGCACGGGAAACACTTCCCAGAATCAACAACTGGGATCTCATCATGCTAAAAAGTTTTTGCATGTCAAAAGAAATCTCCAACAGAGTGAAAAGAAAACCCACGAATTGGGAAAAAATCTTAGTCAACTGTTCTTCAGACAAAGTCTATTTAGAACCTATAAAGAATTTAAAAATATCAGGCCCTAAAAATTCAAAGACCCAACCCAAAACTGGGCATCTGAGATGAAAAAACACTTCTCAGCTGAAGAAATACAAATGGCAAATAAATGCACGAAAAAAATTCAGCATGATTGGTCATTAGAGAAATGCAAATTAAGACAACTCTGAGATTTCATCTCACTCCAGGAAGAATGGCCAGTATCAAGAAAACCACCAACAACAAATGCTGGAGAGGCTGTGGGAAAAAAGGAACCCTTCTCCATTGTTGGTGGGAATATAGACTGGTTCAGCCACTGTGGAAATCAGTCTGTAGGTTTCTCAGAAAGCTAGGATTGGAAGTCCCCCCCATTTAACCCAGCTATTCTGCTTCTGGGCATATTCCCAGAAGAAGTGAAATCATCTTACCACAGTGATATATGTGCACCCATATTTATAGAAGCACAATTTTCAATAGAGAAATATTTGAAACAACCCAAATGCCTATCCATTGAGGAATGGATCAAAAAGATGTGGTACTTTTATACAATGGAGTACTATTCAGGTATAATGAATGATCAAATTGAGGCTTTTATAGGTAAATAGTTGTGACTTGAGACCATACTCATAAGTGAAGTAAACCAAACTCACTTGTGTAAGCAGCACATCATCTCTCTAGTGTAAGAAACTGAAAGACTCAATAAGATACAAAATCCCCGATAAATATGGGGAAAAAGTTCTGAAGTCCAATGGTGCCTTTATTCCTTGATTTGATTGGTTTAAGTCTGTTTTCTACTATTTGATTGCAATATGTGAGAAGATAGGAACAGCTCTTTTGATAAAAACAGGGGATATTAAGGTAGCCATTGTTGGTTTCTTGTTGTCTGACTTGAAGGCCTGTAATGTCTTTACACTTTTGTTTTATGTGGTTTCATATTATTTTGTTTTGTTTGAGTTTATTGTCTTTAAATGTATGAACAACCTTTTCAAAGAAGGTAAGAGACACTAGGGTAGCCATTGTTAATCTCCTGTTGTTATGTTTTGAAGACCTGTATTGCTTGCAGTGTTCTGTTCTGAAATGCTATATTGTGTTTGACTCTATTCTGTTTCGTTTTGCTTTGTTTTGTTTTGTTCTGTTTTCTTAAAAAAAAAAACTGTACACACCTACCAGGTCCATTTGTTCACAGGTTTGATTCAGTTCTATTATTTGTTTGCTGATTTTCTGCCTAGTTGATCTGTTTCTTTGTGTTAAGGTCTCCCATTATAATTGTGTTACTGCTTATTTGAGTTTGCATTTCTATTAATATTTATTTTATATAGTTGGGTGCTCCCATATTTGATGCATATATGTTTGAGATTGTTATTTCTTCCTTTGGAGTTTTCCCTTAACCAGTATGTCGTGACCTTCTTTATTTCTTTTGATCATTCTTAGTTTGAAGTTCATATTGTCTGGAAACAGAATAGCTACCCCTGCTTTTTTGGGAGGGGTTCCTGTTGCATGGAGGATTGTTTTCCATCCTTTGACTTTCAGTTTCTTAATTTCCTTTTGTATTAGATGGTTTTTTTTTTGTAGTCAGCATATGGTTGGATGTTGTTTCTTGATCCATTTTGTCAGTCTGTTTCTTTTAATTGGTGAATTGAGGTCATTTGCATTAATGGTTATCACTAATATATACTGGCTTACTTTGTCATGCTATCTTTCTGCAGTGATTTATTTACCTTTTCCCTCTGCTTCATTGTTTGCCCTGCTTGGTGTCCTTCTGTTGATCTTCCTGACATCATGGGTATTTTCATGTTTATCTAGCACATCTTTCAGTATTCTTTGCAGGTTTAGGTTGATGGTCATGAAGTTCTTCAGCTGCCCTTTGTCATGGAAGTATCTTACTTCTCCATCAATTTTGAAGGATAATTTTCCAGGGTACATCAGTCTGGGTTGGAAGTTGTTTTCCTTTAGGACTTGAAATACTTCACTCCATGCTCTTCTTGACTTCATTGTTTGTGTTGAGAAGTCTGCTGTGATTCTGATGGGCTTTCCTTTGTATGTGATTTTCTTCTTTTCTCTAACAGCTTTTAATATTCTGTTCTTATGTTGAATTTCTGGAATGCTGATTATTATATGTCTGGGTGTTGATCTATTTTGGTTATGGCTAATTGGAGTTCTATATGCTTCACTTATCTGCATGTCCATTTCATTTCCCATGTCTGGGAAATTCTCAGCTATTACTTCTGTAAATATTGTTTTCATACCATTTGTGTTTTGTCCTTTTTCATTTACACCTATCAATCTTATATTGTTTTTCTTAGCATCATCTTGCAACTGCTGAATTGCTATTTCCTGATTCCTTGTTTTTTTTTTTTTTTTTGAAAAAAGATGTTTCCTTTCTTGCTCCCTAGCTGCAATCATGTCTTCAAGGTCTGGAAGTCTATGTTTACATTCCTTGAAGTGGCTTTGCCAGGTTTCAATGGCATTCTTGATTTTCTGGATATTTTTTTGAATCTGTTTCATGCATTGTAATTCTTGCTTGTATTGTTCATTCAAGGCTTCTGTCCTTTTGCAGTGCTCCTCTGTTTTTCCAACTATATCATCTTTAGATGTGTTGAGCATTTCTATCATTATGTTTATCATCTGTTGTTTTACCTGAGAAATGATTTCTAATCTCAGTTCCCTTACAGCTTCATGAAGTTTTTTCTTTACTTCAGTTGCTATCATTTCAGATGTTTCAGGTGTGTGGCTTATACTTTCTTCTATGTCCGTGTCTCTTTGGCTTGTTTAGGATGGACTGGAGATGTGAGACTCCATTTTGTTCTTTTGTTTTGTCATTTTCCTGTATTCCCCTGTGGCAGGTGAATCCAATGTGCAAGGTTAAGAGGCTCTAAGTCTAGGTGAAATTTATAGTGCATACCTCCAGCTCCAGCCAAGACTACCACTGTGACTGCTCTGTTGCTGGGTGGTGGCTGGGCAGAGCCCAGGCAGGACCCCAGAGATGATGAAAACATCCCTGGGTGATGGTGGAATTGGCACAGATCTCTATCAGGCTCCTCACAAGGTTTCAATCTATGCAGCTAGGTGAAACTTGCAGTGTGCACCTTTGCCTTATGCCAGGCCCCCAGCTGTGGCTGCTATGCTGCTCTGGGGTGGCTGGGTGGAGCCCAGGAAGGACCTCAGGGATGTCCCACACATCCTGGGCTGACGGTCCCTACCAGTCTGCTTGCAAGGTCCCAAAGCTGCATGGCTAGGTGAAATTCACTGTTGCACCTTTGGCTCATGCCAAGCCCAGAGTTGTGGCTGCTACACTGGTTTGAGGTGGCGGGGTGGAGCTCTGGTAGGACCCAGAGACATTCCAAATGTCCAGGGCTGATGGTGGAATTGGCACAGGTCCCTACCAGGCTGCTTGTGAGGTCCCAATCTGCATGGCTAGGTGAAATTAGCTGTGTGTGCCTTCAGCTCTTGCCAGGCCCAGAGCTGTGGCTGCTATGCTCCTTTGGGGTGGCTGGGCAGATCCCAGGTAGGGCCCCAGGGACTCTCCAAATGTCCTGGGTTGATGGTGGAGTTGGCCCAGGTCCCTACCAGTCTCCTTGTGAGGTCCAAATATTCACCTCTGTTGGTTTTCTTTTCACTCTTTTGGTGATTTCTTTTGAAGTGCAAAATCTTTTTAATAAGATGAGATCCCAGTTGTTGATTCTTTGAAGTACTTCCCATGTGTTTTGCATTTTGTTCATGAACTCTTTGCATACCCCCATGTCTTTAAGATTACTACCTACCTTGTCTTCCAGTAGATTTAGTGTTTCTGTTTTAATATTTAGATCCTTTATCCATTTTGACTTTAGTTCAGTGCATAGCAATAAACATGGGTCTAGTTTCAGTCTTTGGCATGTGGAAAACCAGTTTTTCCAGCACTGTTTATTAAAGAGGCTATCTTTCTTCCAGTGAACATGATATGTCCCTTTGTCAAATATAAGGTGACTGAGTGTCTTTGTAGTTGTGTTTGCATTTTCTAATCTGTTCCATTGATCCTCAGGTCTGTAGTTATGCCAGTACCATGTTGATTTTATTACTGTAGCTTTGTATTTTAAATTCAAGTAAGGGATTGAGATGCCTCCTGCCTTGTTTTTGTTGCCCAGGATTGCCTTTGCTATTCTAGGTCTCTTCTGTTTCCAAATGAATTTTAGGAATGTTTTCTCTAGATCTATAAGGTACGTTCATGGTATTTTGATCAGGATTGCATTAAATCTGTATAATAATTTTGGGAGCAGCCATTTTCACAATGTTGGTTCCTCCTAACCAAGAGCAAAAGATACCTTTCCATTGTTTTCTTTTTTTTCTTTGAAAAGAGTACAACCAAACAAAATAAAAGAGTATAGTCAATCACAACAAAACAATGAACATGGTACATTACTTCTAAACAGGGTAAAAAGCAATCAATAATGGCTACCATAATGCCTCTTGTTATCTGCAATATAACTGCCCATACCATCATGGATAAATAAAATCAAACAATATATAACAAAATAAAACCAGTAAAAAACCAAAACTAAAACCAAAACAAAACAAAACAATGTAAGCAATACAGAACTTCAAGATACTAGTAAAACAGCAGTGGCTGCCATAAAGCTTCTTGTTATCTTCAGAATAGTTGCCTACACCTTCAGACATAATACAATAAAAAACACTGAATAGAGTAAAATCAATGAAAACAAAACAATGAAAGCAATACAGGATTTCTAAACAAGATAATTGAACATCTTTGATGGCTGCAATTATGTATTTTGTTATCTTTAAAATAGCTGTCCATGCCATCAAGCATAATAAAATCAAACAAATCAAAACAGAACTAATCAGAACAATGAAGACAATATGAGTTTCAAATCATGATAATAGATTAACAGTGGTCACTTTCTTCCCTTTTTAGATAATTCCTCCCCTTTGACTTTCCCAATATGTATTGTGCATTTTGGATCCCACTAACTCCTTTAGTTTGTTATACTAGGGAGACAACATGAAATTCACCCATGTGAATCTGAACCATTTCATCCATGAGCATGATCTTGTTACCTCCATTCACCTACAAGAGCCTTGAGGTTATCTTCCTTTATATCTGAGTAGGTTTCCACCATGCAAAATGCCATGTCTTTGTTATGCATTCTGCTGTTGATGGGTAAGTTACCCCTACTTTTTTTTTCTGGTTCCCTATCAGATAGGGCATTGTTCTCTCTCCTTTGACTTTGAGTCTATGGATTTTCTTTCTAGTTAAATGTGTTTGTTGTATAGAGCATATTGATGGATCCTGTCTCCTGATCCACTCTGCCTGTGTTTCTTTCTGTTGGTGCATTGAGGCCCTCTACATTAATAGTTATGGCCCTCTTGCACTACATTTTTCCTGCCATGCTATTTTCCTGCCATTGGCTCCCTATTTTTCCTCTCCATTCAATCGACT
>RJWT010016996.1:0-19565 GCA_004365215.1 Cuniculus paca | reverse complement strand
ATCTTTGTTGCCAGAATTTTTCTTAATTTCATAATCTTTTTCTGCTGAAAAAATCTGGATATGAGAAAACATTTTATTTTTCATATTATCAGGTTCTTGAATTTCTAGGCTATGTTTTCTCTCTGTTTTGTTTATAGATTTGCTAGTTCTTACTTGAGTTGGAGTACTCTCTCGGAGTGCCTGATCATAAACAGCTAAAAAGAACCAGCTGATGCTTTCAATATTCTGTCTATAGATCTACTCGGACAAGCTTAAAAGTTAATTAGATACTTTTTCTATTTCTCAAGTCACTGTATATAACAGTTTAACTAGTGTTCATGTCTGCATAATATCTAGCCTCCTAGAAGTTTCCTAACCATTTTTGTAACTTTCTTTAATGATTCATTGTCATTGCCCCACCATTTAGGTACCATCTAGATCCAAAGCCAGTAATTTAGATTTTTGTTATGCACCTACTTCTTAGCACCTACTTTGTATTTTTTAGCTATCATTGTAATAAACTATCCTTAAATCTAAGGGCTTAAAATAATAAACATTTATTACATTTTAATAATAGATGGCTCTGGTTCATATGGCAAAGGGCAAGGATAGAGACAGTCTTGTGTGGTGCTATTAATACAACATACCCTAAAGATTAAAGCTTTTTATTTTGAAATTGTGGAAAAATCACTTTTATTTGTCTGTTGGATAATGGTGTTGTTTTTTTCTTTTCACACATTTAAAAATGCTTTGATAAAGTACACTGTTTTCTTTCAAAAGAAAAATCAAAGTCAAGTTTTTAAGTTTGGAAAAAATCAGTATATTAACGGAACCATAGCTGAAAAGGTGCAAATCCGAGTTTGAAGCAACTAACATTTCTATGTGCTATGACTTCAAAGGGTGTAGAACTGAGCAGGGCTGCTTGATGGAGGAAAATCTTCTCTTTATTGGCAAAGTCATTCTAGGAACCATTATGTTTTCTATCTTCCAAGGCTCTGGAAGGAACATATAGAGCTTTCAAGTTAGTTGAGCTGAAACCTTTGTGGGAGCTACTCAATGAAGTAAAGGCTGAGAATGTAGGAGTTAGACATGGTAGGAAAAACTGCAGACTAACATGACCCTAAGGCTTGGGGACTCTGGGATACCATGAATTTAAGAACACAAATTGAAAGATCTACTCTTTTGTGCTTTCTGAAAAGGATTGGATTCACAATGTCAAGAAGGACGATAAATATAACCTAGATATTTGAAATTGTTTTTGCATTTTTTTATTTTAAAGGGAAAAACAAAACAAAACAATACAAGAAAAACAAGAAACAACAGTCAAATAACAATAACAAAAAACCCAAAAGAAGAACAATATAGGCTTTCAAAACAAGGTGGTAGGAACTTAACAAAGGTTGCTATTTTGCATAGTTATCTTCAAAAGAGTTACTCAGAGTACCAGATATAGACATATAAAATTGATCTAATCCTATGAATGTTAACTGTTTTGTTCCAAGAACTAATAGAATTAGTAGTACAATCATCTTAGCTATCTTAAGTGTATATATACAAATTTATATATTTTTTTCTTTTTCCTTTCTTCTTTTCTCCTTTTCCCTATTTGAGTTATTTTTCCCCTTTGAGCAGTTTCTTACCCTTTCAAATTTTTTTTTGAAAATTTTGGATCTTATTTACTCTTTCAGTTTCTTACACTAGGGAGACAATATGGTATTTACACATGTGAGTTTATTTCACTTATGAGTTTGAATAAGTGAAATGGATATTTGAATTTTAAATCTCGCTCTGTGTATTAATTTTATACAGTAATCAGCTAGTATTTGTGTACCTTCAGGAATATTTTTGCCAAAACATTACTGAAAAGCAAATGTGCTCTTTTCTTTGAAACTTAGAGAATTAGGAAGACTACCTGCAGTAGTAAAACTTCCCCATAGTCAGTGGTTTAATATAATAAAATTTTATTTCTCACTCATATTCTAGCCTAAGGTAGAGAGACACTACTTCCGGTCTTTGAAGAACCTAGGCTCCTTCCATCTTGCAGTCTTACCCTAGTATAGTTTTCTCTTTCATCTAGAAGATGATGCAAAAGAATCACTATAAGCATTATATGTTCTCTATATTAAAAATCACTATATGTTCTTTGAGGTTTTGAATATATTTGTATGCGTCCAAAGAGATGGAACTTACTCCTTTTCCTTTGAGTGTAGATGTTCTTAGTTGTGGAGGACCACGTGTACAACTCTCTTTGAATAAACAGCAATTATCTCCATTTTGAGTAAACCTGGCCTGATCTCCATGTACTGATAAGTATACTGCTGACAAGGCCATTTCTTAATGCCTTCAGTTGGCTTTTAGCGATGTAGACAGGGTTGGCTGAAGTGCTGACGTGTAATCATTGAAGTTAGGTGACAGTCACTGTTTCCCAGCCCTGTGATGTGACTCCCAACATGGTTGAGGCTGGGTGGGATGCAGAGCCACCACTCCGCACTGTCAACTGGGATAAGTCTTGAGATAAAATGCTGTGGCTTCTTGGGGCTGAAAAGTAAACCGAAGCACCACCCTAAAACACTAGATGCTACCTCAGTTGTGTTCTGCTGATTACTCTTTCTGCATATCCTTCCCACTGCATATCATAGGGGAGATCTCAGGCCACCTATCTAACCCAGTTCATAGCACTCACATGTTTCCTTCCTTTCTTTCACATAGTTACTCATCCTCAAGCCACTCCCTTCTTCACGAGTTAATAAAATATGGATTGGACCCTGGGTCGAGACCTTTGTTCTGGTGAACCACTATCTTGGCTAGACTCATGACCTCCTTGTCTCCCCATAACTGTAAATATGTCTTAGTGTCTTTATTCTCACTGTAGGTTGCATTAGAAGTGGTAGATTGGAATTACCTCACTAGTATTCTAGTAACTTTTCCATGGGATTGCAAATATAAACTTCTTGAACTGTGACGAGGACCAGGAGGAACACTCTATACTTGGTAACTTGCTTCTAATGAATAGAAAAAAATGAAAGTATGATCTTTGGAATTTAGATCATAAGGGCTTCTTGCTTCACCCCACCCTACTCTCTCAGTTTCTTACATTGGGGAAAGTCACTGTTATGTTACAAGGACAACCAGACAGCCATGTGGAGAGAAATAGCCCTGTGGTGTACAACTGAAGTCTTCACCAATTGTCACCAAGACAAGGCCTCTGGTCAACAGCCAGGTAACTGCACTACCTCAGAAGTGACTCCTCCAGACTCAATCAAAGATTAAATGACTGTAGCCCCAGTTGAAGACTCACCTGCAACTTGTGATAGACTCTGAGCCAAAAACACCCAGGAAAACTACACCCAGATCCTAACCCCTAGAAATGGTGTAATATAATAAGTGTTTGTTGTTTTAAACTGTTAAGTTTTAGAGTGATTTGTTTTACAAAAGTTCACGATCAATACAGAAATACATTGACTAGCTGTGTGCCCAGGAGGAAAGAAAGCATCAGGCATTGCTGACCAGCCTCTGTTGCAGTCTGTGAATTTATGTAGGGGAGTCTCTGGACTACAAGACTCTGGTGGCTGTTTATCTAAATTCACACAAGATTCTTACAGGAAATAAGACTTTCAAATAGTCTCTTAGTGAGTGGTGTCAAATATCTCTAGGGTATCCAGGAAAATATTAAGAGGCTTTAGATTATCTGATTTATTAGTGCTCTCAGAATAGCAGCAGTAGCAGCAATACCACTACTAACAACTAAAATTTGTGGAACACTCAGGCACTGTATGAAGAATGTTCATTAATCATCACAATAGAGTGATATATTAGTTAGCTTTTTGTCATTGTAACAAAATATGTGAGATAATGAATTGCTTTGGGTCACATTTTGGAGCTTCCAGTCCATGAATGATTGGCCCTCTGGACTTATGACTGCGGTGGGGAGCACATCATTGCCAAACAGTGGGGTACAGCAAAGCTGCTTACCTCATGGCAAGGAAGTAAAGGGGAGAAAGAGGCAGAGGCTATGGTCCCACACCCTCCTTTAGGGGCATGCCTCCAAGAACTAAGGACATGCCATGTAAAGGTTCCAGCATGTCTCCAAAGTACCAACCTGGAGTTTTTAACACAAGGACCTTTGGGGCACATTCAAGATCCAAGCCATAGCAAGTGAGACAGGTATAATTATCTCAATTTAGAAAATGGGGAAAATGAGACAAACAGGAATTTTACTGTATTCTCAGACTTATGAACATACTGCTTATTAACCTAAACTTGTATTTCTCTAGATCCAAGCAGAGTTAGTGAGGTGTTGAAGGGAGGGGTTGTGATCCACAAGGCATGTTTTCAGTGGATAATGTGGAAGGAACCTTGGCATGCCATCCCAGAGTAGGCAGGACAAGTCAGGGGTTCACCTGATTACTGCCAGTAGCATGAGGGAGCTGGATGCTTTAGGCACTGCATCATTCTGAAAACAGGTGAGAAGAAATCAACTTATAAAACTCTATTTTGGCCAAATTCAATTTTTTTCTTTAGCATACCTCTAGGTAGGTATGCTTCAGTTTCTTCTTCTATATGCTAAATATTTATCATATGAGCTTGCTGTACTACAACCTTGAATGACATGGCACATGCGAAAACATCTGAAACATTTCTGGACATACAACCACATTTTTGGGGGGAGAAAATATACTGATGCCATAATTTTTTAAAAAAGAATAGTAGCTTATCTTATTTATCATTGAATCCTTAGTACCTAGTAAAGAGTTTGGTACAGGTGATTACACAATATATTTTTGTTGAAGGTGCAGGTGAATAAGTGAATTAGTTTTTCATTATTGTTGGGAATGAGGATCTCAGTCCAAGATGTGTAGTTTCATCATCATCTCTTTCCTCTGGGTGCTGCTTAAAACTTCACAAAGTGCTTTCACACACAGTATCTCATGCCAGTGACCCATCAGGATATCATCCCTGCCTGAGCCTGGAGCAGTGGGAGGCAACCCTTATTAAAGTACTTTGTCCAATTCGCGATTGAATAAAATCTAACAAAGTCAGAGACTGTTGAGAAGAGAGCAATAAAAATTGATTAAACAGACCTTCTAAAGAAAGGTTAGGAGAATTGGGATTATTTTAACTGTAATTGTCAGTGAGATGAATACTAAATTATCAAGAAGCTAAGAAATACCATGCAAAACTTTATAGTTAGCAAGACAGAAGAGAAAGAATTTTGGTGACTTTCTTGTTTGACATTAACAAGCAACCTTTCTCACCCTGTCTACTCAAGGGATCATAGTAGCTCATTTGCTCTCTGAACATTCTTTATTGAGTTAGGAAACCATCTCAGAAGCATTCTGGCTCTCAGATACTGTGAGGTCATGGGCAAAGCAGAGAAGAGACATTTCAATTAAGTAAAGACTTAGGATATACTCATCCTTTGACTTAACAGTTTGAAAGGAGAAGACTATGAACCCAATTAACCAGAGGACCCCAAAGACATTATGAATACATGAGACCTTCCTTCTTTGTTGCTCTTCAGAGTTCTCAGGTTTGTCTTGAAAATCTGCTACATTCATAATATATGCAGGAATAGCATACTCATTTTACTCTTGATCAATTATCCTATAATATTTATGGATAAGAGAAGTTTTCACAGGAGAGCAGGAGCCTGGATGTGAAACTCCTGGTGCCATGAGGACTATATCATTTCTTGCTGGAGTCCTAGAGTTAACTTACATTAATTTTATACAACTTAATAACCTGATGATGTTTATAAATGATTTTTATGTGCCAGACATTGTATTAAGCACTGGGAATGAACTGATGAAAAAAGATATATATATCCCATGTCAACACAAGGCTGAACCATAGGGCCTACAGGCCAGTGGGAAATACAGACAAATCAAGAGGCAATTATAATACAAGTAGGTATGTGCTAAAAAAGAACATATGAGAAGCTAGCCTGTCTAAGAGTTAAGGTCAGGAAAAGCTTTCTGGAGAGTATGATGCCTAAATGATCCATAAAAGAAAAATAAGCATTATTAATTGTCAGTAATTCCTTCTTTGGCCACATTAACAGTCCAGATATCTCTTACGTTGGAAATAGATATGATGACCTAACCCATTCAGTATCCCATCGCCCATCTATTACTTTCAAATTTTATTTAAAATTATTAACTCCATAATCTAATTAATCAGCACCTGCTAAGTAACATAGATTACATTAACAGTAACAATCATACACCAAGAATTAACTCTCTGCCTTGGAGCAATGAGTGTGTTGGTAAAACATCCAGTCAGCCCGTGTGTCAATGTACTTCTGAGTTGTATAGAAAAGTACCTCTATTACTTGAACTAGAGAAAGCTGAGGGCCCAGATAGGAACCCATGTTTCTCTGGCATTAGTACACCATTATAATTTTTATTAATTATTTTGTTTAATGGTAATCTTAAAGAGACTCCAGTGTAATGGTGAAAATTTTTGAAATTAAATTTTAGCTGCTCAATGTTAAATAATTAATATCAATAATCTGTGTAACAAAATGAAAGCGATGACTACCCAGATCAGGCTGCTTTTCTGTTCTTTGGGATACAGCCCACCACCAGGGATTGTACAAATATATTCCAGTAACTATACATACATATAAACCAGCCACAGTTGACTGGTCCATGATTGGATACTTGTTCCATGCTGAAACCATCTATCATTTTCAAGATTTTTGAATTAGGACAAAAAAAATGTGAATCAGTCTCTTGCTAGTGGCTGCTGCAGAATATAGGTTTTGGGCTTTCATCTGTGTGCAGTAGGAGGATGTGAAAAACAAAACAAAAACAAAAACAAAACAAAACAAAACCAGTCAAAAACCAAAACCCAAAGGTGAAAAACAGAGATAGTGCAAACAAGTATCTTAATAGCATTTTTGTCTTTGATTTCAGCTTCCAAGACCTGATTAATTCTGAGCTTGTGCTATAGTTTGCTTATGTGAGAAAGATTAAAAGGTTAGCTAACTTTTCATTACTATGACAAGATATCTGTCATGATGTAAAATGAGTATGCTATAAAAATCAACATATTAAGAGAAAAAAACTTTATTTTGACTTGCAGTTTGGGAGGTTCAAGTCCATGGACCTGTTGCTTTGGGCCTGTGGTGGGATAGTACATTACGGTAGGAATACATGGTACATCAGAATTGCTTACCACATGGCCAGCAAACAAAGAAGATACAGTAGGGACTCAGGTCATACAAATCTTTAAGGACACACCTCCAATGACCTAACGATCTTGTACTAGCCCCACCTCTTAAAGATCACATTACCTTTCAATAGTGTCACACTGGGGACTAAAATTTTAAGATGGCAGACCTCTGGGGGACATTCAAGATCTAACTGCAGCAGTCAATATTCTTTTAATAAATTCCTTTTTGTTTCATCTAGGCTATATCAAAGAGGGATTTTGACACCTACAACTAAGTCCTAGTGAAAACAGGCTGTGCAGTATGAATAGAAATCTGCTAATTTGCCACCTGGTGGCAGATGGTTATGGAAGGCAGTGTAACATTACTGACCTCCTGCTTTGGGATCTTTCCCATAAGGAAATCTTTTATGGACATAGAGAATCAGAGGAGGCTGCACACTTAACTCATTTGTGGAAGCTCTATTCTTCACCTACATTTGCAACCTTAGTTCTAGGCTCCCCACTTACCCGCTCCTGTTGCTGTTTCCAGGGTTCCTACTAGGAGGCAGCATAATGTGGTAATTACCTATCTAGAGTCTACCCAATTAGAAGTTGGACAGGTGAGATTCCAACTCTAATGATTAGGGGTAGCCATGAGGCCTTATACTAATTACTTAGTTCTCTCAGCTTTGGTTTTCTTATCTATAAAATGGAAACCTCACCTGCGTATGGTTAGGATTAAGGGAGATGCTGCTTGCCATGTCAGTGGTCAGAACACCTGCCACAGACCACCTGCCATATAAGTGCTCAGTACATATTAGCAATTGCTTTAATACAAACCTCATCTACAGATAGGAAAGCAATTTGCTTGCCTACTCAACTAGTAGGCAATGGGCGAGGTCAATTTAAGATGCGTAGAGTTACTTCATTCTTGTCTGAAAAAATGTGTCAACAGTACTGTAGTGCTTCAAAAGACCCTTGAACTAGATAAGGGAAAAATGTGATTGAATTTCTACTTGTGACATAGTCTGACAGTCTTGCTTTCTTTCACTTTCCTTGGAAAAAATACAACAAAATTCTAAAACCATGTAGTCAGTGTTCTCCCTATATTATACCTCACTTCATTCTGGAATCCCACAGACCATCTCCAGGGGGTTTAATTACTTAATCTATCCAAATAAACTAATTATAACCAGTCAAGGTTGTCCTGAAGTTGCATTTATGTTCAACAAAAAGGTCATAAAATCTTCCCTGCTCATATCTCCTATTTAGGTTTTCACAGTTTGGGGTAAAGAAAGCAGATTTTAGAAGATTCCAAAGTCAGCCAGATTTGTGCTGGGCATTTGTTTTTATTCTTTTCTCAGAACCTTCTGTCCACCCTTATACTCTCTAACTCATTCCCAAATGGTCCCTCCACCTTAGTTTAATAAAATATATGAGAGAATATACTGAGTGTGGCTTTAGAGTTAGACATATCTGAACTTCAATTTCAGCTCCAGACAAGTAGCAACATCTAGCTGCCTTATGAAAATAAATTACCTAGTAAATGAGAATTACTGATAATTATTATTAAGACAAATTTACTGTATTAAAATAACAAAGTAATGGTTATTGAAATGTGACCTTAAAATAACTTCTAGCAGAATCATTTGGAGTGATCACTAAAAATGTACAATCCATTGGCCGGGGATTTAGCTCAGTGGCATAAGTGCCTGCCTGACAAGCATTAGGTGGAAAAAAGGCACAAACCTGGGTCTCAGTCCAACACTACTAACTTCTGGGAGTGAGATCTGGAAATCTGCATTTTAAAACAAATTTCCTAGGTGATTTCTGTGCATATTAAACTCTGAGAGTCATTGAAATTATACTTGAAGATGACAGAGGTACCATTTAAATGTTACCTCTCTTGGTGTTACTTAGATTTTTGTCTGACTTATTTACTATGGATGGGTGAAAAAATTTTAGAATCTGTCTTGAATACTGATAAGCAGGAGTGCAAAGACTTTCCTGGACATCAGGGATGTGTAGTTCCTTGAATTTACAATGATTCTATCTCTAAGAACAATAAGGATAATTCTGCTTTTGCTGTTTGAGTCTTCAGTCTCTTAACAGCAGCACTTACCTATAGATGGTACTGACCTCCCTTGGGCATTGCAAATGTTGAGATTTGCATGATGTAGTTCTGTACAATAAATTAGTGACTTGTCTTAGACACTATAATGTCCCTGCTGAAGGCTATGGCAGAACAGGACATGTCCTATCACTAGTCACTTGTGAAGGTTGAGGTACATTCTTCAGAGTTCCTGTGAGAAGATTTGAGACGAATCTCTAGACTTGGTCTGCTTTGTTACGTGAAACCTGTTTTCTGCACCATAATGTGTGACAGTAGCTGGAAATTCTTAAGAGCGAGTTAGAAGAAGAACAAGGTTGGCCCCATTCAGCTCTCTAGCTTACTTTTTTGAGATGTGATTCTTACCCCACGCACCCCTGTCTTTTTTGATGCCATCCTCCACAAGGTCCTTTCCAGACGCAAGATAAGGGCAACACCTTACCTTTGAATCGCCAAAGCTAAATAAACTTTCTTTTTAAAGTTAGCCTGCCTAAGGCATTTTGTTACAACAACAAAAACTAAAGCATGGTCTTTGTTTCTTCTTTTTGAATTATGCTACCAACTGACAAGCATGTGCAGTTCTTAGCACTTTGTTTGCACTCTAAGTTCTTTTTTAGTGTTAACTTGCATCTAGTCATTAGGTTTCCTTTTTTCTCTGGGGTGATTTAGGTGACCTAGATTGACTGAAATGTCTTTGGCTGTTGACCTTTCATTATATCTCCATCAAGACCTACCGGATGGAGCAGCATTAAGAGTTTAATACTGTTTATTGGTTTGAACATAAGGAAGAGTCTAGAAAAGACTCACGTATTGTGGGCAGTTTGTAATGCCATTACTAATTGATGTTGTCCTGGGAAAGAAATTTGCTGATAACATATAATGCTGCAGGTGTTCTTAGAAGTTCTTATTGTTTCTTGCTGTGCCTCCTTGCCAAAATAATTATCCTGCAACCCGGGAATAGCAGTAGGGAGGGTGGATGGAGAGACAAAGGTGCAACCACCTCCTGTGAAGTTTTGCTTTCCTGAAAAGACTTCAGGTTTTTCAAAGTTCTCTGCTATTTTTAAATGTTCTCATTCTAATGAGAATCAGACCCTATATCATGTAATGGTTGAGTTGATATGATAATTGCATTACACTGAGTAGCTGAGGTGCTAGGACCATAAAACTGACCTAAGATCCACTGTTCTCTTGCAACAGGGAACTACTTAGTAGCAACAGATTTGAAAGGAGCAGTATCCCTTTGCACCATTTCTTTTAAGTACAAACCGTTGAGAACCTACCTTAAGAGTCCTTTGTTTGGTATGAGTATTTTTATGTCTTTGCTAAGATGAGGAGTGTTGTTATCCAGAGAAAATTATGCTGACATAATTTAGGCAGAAATGATATAGGAGATAGATAGAAAAATCAAAGCTTTTGTTTTTCCAAGCAAGAAATTAAGCTATCTTGGTGCTACTGGGAGGAGAATAAAGTAAAAATTGCATTTTTAAAGAACACATTCATCTCTAGAATATGGCAGGACAATACTAGAATATCTAATATATAAAATGGATATGTTAAGGCACATCCAAATGTATAATTGGATATATTTCAAATGTATAATTTTTCCTTTAATTTCCATTGCTAACTGAAATTGTAAACTTAGAGGAAAAACATAAACTATTCATAGGACCAAGTTCACTGCATTCAAATCTTCATGTTCAGGTCATAGTGCTCAATGGAATTTAAATGAAAAGAAGTAAAAAAATTAGCTGTGTCCTTAAGTAGCTTACAAGAGGTCAGGGGACATTTATCAGGGTAGATATGAAGACAATATGAAACCTAGTGTAAACCAAACGCCATCAGTGGCCTAGCTAAATGTTACCTGAGTTAAAGAATATTTGTTTAGATGCAAATTTGTGTGTGTGTGTGTGTGTGACAGATGGGGGGTCTTATGGTTAATACATTGTGTCAACTTGAGAAGGTTAGAAGTTTAACTGAGAGACTCAGCAGGGAGCCAGGGTTTTTTCTTTGTAAATATCCTCATCCTGTGCAAAGGAGGGCAAGGACATTTTGTGAGTGCTACACCCACCCTGGGAAAGGGGCGGGGGGTGGCCTGTGTACAATACAAGAGAGGAGAAGAGGCTTGGGCTTTTGCCTTCTTTTGCTCTGGCTGCTGCCTTGAAGTGCTATCCCTGTGCCATGCCATCCTGCCTTGGACCCAGCTGATTATGGACTGAAATCTCCAGAAACTGTGAGCTAAATAAACCTTTTCTTCCCTAATTTTGGGTGTCAGGTGTTTGTCTCAGCAACGAAAAAAAGTAACTAAGACAGGGGGGTACACTACTGTAGATATTTCTAATGAAAACACCACTATTTCACTTGGCAAATCAGAACAAGAGGACTACCACACTGCCTAGATGGGTCTTAGCAATGTGACCTTTCCCTTGTTAAATTCACTACTGTCCTAGGGACTGGTTCACAGTAATTCATTCTTAAAAGCTGACTTCTCTGTGTTTCAAAGTTGTTTTGATTTCTATGCTGAGTGACTCAGCACTGGGTACAATAGCTTAATGTATAAGTCAACAATGTCAATTTATCAATTCACAATGGAATTACAACCTTACTGATGCAGGCCATTTATGTTAACCCAATCAGAGTATTCTTTCCTTAGAGTCCTACATCAGCAGACGTTCACTCAAACCTGTGGAGTCAGGAAGCTCAGTTATCTTATTTTAAAATATAATAGCATCAAGTCTGATTGTGATGTCCATTATATAAAAAAGGGAACCCTTGGTAACAGTACTCATCAGGTGTACCCTTCAACTGTGATGAAACAATTTCCCTGGACATTGCTTAGCACAGCACTGGCAGTAGTGGGCTCTGACACTTTTTTTTTATATTTCCACAGAAGACCAAATGTTCTTCACTTTGGATTGACCCATTCTATTCCCTTTTCTCAAGAGAGATTAAAAAAAGAAGATGCTGGATTCAACAACAAAAATGGCTCAAGTAAAGAATGGTTAAAAATGGTACATACACACTTAAATATTAAAAAGTTAACAGTTGTCAGTGTAAACTCATTTACTTATCTTTTAGTATAGGACCATCATGTCACATTTTATTTAACTTATAGTTTGGGTTGCACATCATATAGCTTTTATGATTTCTAGGCATATGTACATTGTAATCATTTAAGGACATTTTTGAAGCAATCCAAGAGCAGAATATTTCTAAATTTTTATGATTTCCCCCTCACGTTAGGCTTTTAATACATGTACTTAATTTTATAGCAGTTTATTTTCTTCATGTTCAACTCCTTTTGGTCTTTCTAAAATTAAATGTGACAGAAACAATAATTCTTATTCTTTTTATAATCATATCTAATCATTTTACTTAGTGTTTTATTGAATAATTTAATTAAACTTGTTTTGCAAAAACGTAATTGCCTCTTAGATGCTGAAATTTAGCCTGTGACTTTTAGAAATTAGTCAGTCATCCAGAAGTGACCACTCAACTTACTAGGGTACCAAACACATTGCAGCAGCACTTAGGTTCTTGGTTAATCCAAGGAACTTCTACTGTATATTAATTATTCATTTCATTTACCAATTAGATCATGCTTGCCTAGGAGTCATTTTGTCTCTGGCTGTGGATTTCTTTTTGTTGGTCTATTTTACACTGTTGAACAGTTAGAGGACAACTTCATTTCCCTTTATTAGCTGCATTTTTTTAAATGTCTTGACAGGTTAGATTTTCTTTCTTTTTCTCCCTAGTGAGCTACCAGAAAAGATTATTTTGGAATTACCAAAAGGAGTCACACTTCACCCTCTACACATGAATAGAAAATGTGAGTAATCTGGCTTGCTGGGGAATTTTCCTAGGAAAAATGTAGAGTTTAAGATTCCACTCTCCAGGGAAACAGAGCCATCTGTCTTTTCTGTTGAAATCCCAAGTGACTTACCTTCCTGGATTAATCCACAGGAAGAGCAAGAGTCAGAGCAGATCCTGATACTGTATGCTTTGAGTGGGTTGATTCTTTGAATGAGGTGAGTATATGAGTAATTTGCTATCCTCTATACATTAAGGCCCAGATTCTGTAAAAATTCAGGTTAGCTACTATATTTGACTTGGTACAGGTGCAAATGAATATATCTTATAGAAAAGATAACTCTAGAGGTTGTTTTCATGCTCTGGATGATGTTACAGTATTGTATCCAACCTGATATCTTGTTCCAACACACACACACACACACACACACACACACACACAGATTCCAAACACCCACAGGTGATTTTTTAAAGCAGTTTTCTCATTAGTAATTTGATTGAAGTTTTACATTGCTTCTTCTTCCTCCTCCTCCTCTTCATCTTCTCCCTCTCTTTTTTTTTTTTGCATGATTCGTCTTTCTATTATACTTTGATATGCCTGTCAAGTTGATTTAGGATTTGTCTCTATTTGTGATCCTGTGGAAAAGAGAATCAGAAGCAGCATCACTAGCTTATCTTGGTGGGGTAAAGGGGATTGGCAGGCTGAGTGCTAGACTATTAGACTGAAATCTCCAAGATCTTGGGTAATTCAAGTAGAGGTGTGTATTCTTATGATTTTCAGCTCTTAATGAAGGATATGGGTTAAGTGTTTTGGAGATGGTAATGAGGGTAGGGTTTGGGATTAATGGGAAGATTAAAATGATGTGCAGTTCGCAGTTTGTAGAACAGTTTGTAGGAGTTATTTAGAGTAGTGCATTAATTAATAAATCATTTTCCTTGTATTTCTGATAGTGGCATTTACAATGAGTTTTGAAAAGCAAAGATGAAGGAGTGGGTCATAGCATTCTAGATTGTTTAGTATTCAAATGCAATTGCTGAAGTTGCAGTTCATCAGACACAGGTACTTTGGATAATTTTAATGCAGCTATATGGTATTAACATTTTTCAGAAACAGAGAGGAAAATAAATGTGATCATCTCACCTCCTGTATTGTTTAGCTTTGTCTGATTTACCTAATTGGTAGTCGGATGCTAAATCTAGCACTGAAAGTGATATAGTCAGTATGGTTATTGCTCCTAACATTTGCTGAGTATTTCCTGTCACCAGGCACTGTTCTAAGCACTTACATTTAGTAATTTATTTTTATAATGAAAAGAGATCAAATTACGGTACTTTTTTTTTTCTGGAATAAATGTGTTGGCAGCTAGTGTAGGTCAAGTTCCCAGGAAGGTAGATACCAAAGAAGAGATGGGGTGGGCAGGAGGTTAATCAGGTATTGCTATTGGAATCCACATCTTGAAGGAAAAGAAGGAAGCAGGATGCATCAGATGGAATTTGGGTTGTAATGGAGTCACAGCAAAGACCTCAGCTGATCCCAGAAGAAGCTCCAGGCTTTTGAATCCCTGAATTGACTAGGCTTATATGCAAGTTAACCTTCTCTTCAGGGTTCTGCCCTTGGTCAGAGTGGTGTTCTTTGGAAAAGAGCAATCCCTGGTTCTTCCACCTACTTTGTACTCTATCTCAATTCTTTTACTCTCTAATCCCACTTTTATAGCATAGGTTTAGGCCCTCATCATTTCTTTAGTGGATCATTCAGTGGCTTCTAATAGCTCATTTCCCAGGTCTCATTATTGTTTTCTCCAATTAGGCTGACATATAATTTGTCAACCAAACCAGGACACATTTGAGAGTGAGATTAGGGTATTATTAAACATTAAACATTCAGAAAGCAGACAACAACAAGGTTCACCCCAGGCAAACTGGGACATATGGACATTCCTCTAATTTACCCTGCACAGCTGTCAGAATTTGCTTTCTAAAATTCTTTGACCCTGCCACTTGCTCTCCATATAGTATGTCTAAAGGGAAACCTTGTACCAGTGTTCTAATGACTGCAATGTTCTGCTTTGCTTGTTTGGACTTTTTTTAATAAATCAATCAATTAGCTGTCTGCATCCCTTGCCATTTGAGGTGAAATTTACCAAGTAGAAATCCTCTCATGGTTGCCTTACTTTTTAGCACACCAAAAAAAAAAAACAAAACAAAACAAACAACAAACTCCACAAACTTTGGAATTTGCCAAGCTGAGGAGCAGTGTCTGGAATGTGCTGGCCTACTGAAGCCTATCAGAGACAATTCTGCCCCATCAACTAGTGACAATGTTGGAGGACACTTCACTCTCCCCCTTCTTTCAGCCTCAGCTGTCATCTCTCAACTGCTGTTGATCTGTGGTTAAATAAATTAGTGAGTGAGCAGTCTAATAAGTGACTGAACAAGGCACAAAATGGTCCTCAGTCCTCCCTTGATAATTAGCATTTTCCATGAAGTTAACAGCTTTTCAGGGGAAATAACAAAGAAATAAGCTTTTTTTCTGAAAAGAATTAATTTACTTTTCTTTCACTGATAAAAGGAATTCTTTCTTATAACTGCCTATTCTCTTAATTGATACTTGTAATACTTTGTAAATATTAAATGTTTTATTGTATAAAAGTATATATTGTCATTTAAGAAAAATTGGAAAATACAGAATAGGAAAAGGATAAAAAAAGATGATCTAATGTATCAGAGAGTAAGTTGCTTCCACCTCAGTTTCAAAGGGTAAAAAACATCTGGCTGATGTGGAGGTGGGCAGGGCTGCTAGCCAGAGGACTCTGACCCCTCCCCTGACATAGGTGGGGTCACCACAGAGAGTCTTGATGTGGTAAATGGTCTTCCTGGTCTGCTAGAAGATAGAACTAACTTAGAGGGCAAATTATGGTGTCAAGGAGGGTTATTCTTCAGCTTTGAAAACTCATGAAGTTTGCTTTGCTAGGTTTGAACTTGCTGTAGACGTGTTTCCTCTTCCTTTCTTCTCTTTTTTAAAATTTTATTTTAAAGAGAATAAAACACAGCAAAATAAAACAGAATGAAGCCAATCAAAACATGACAGTGTAAGTGACACAGGATTTCAAAACAAGGTAATAGGAAATCAACAATGGTTACAATAATGCCTCTTGTCTTCACAATAGCTGCAGATACCTTCAGACATAGTAAGATCAAACAAAACAGAATAGAATCAATAAAAACAAAACAATGAATGCAATACAGGACTTCAAAACATGATAATAATAAATCAAAATGGCTACCATAATATATCTCATTATCTTCTAAATAGCTGCCCATGCCATCAGATACAACAAACCCAAACAAGATAAAACGGAATAAAACCTGTCTTGGTTACTTTTCTTTCATTGCTGGGACAAAATACCCGACACCCAAAATTAAGGAAGGGAGGGTTTATTTCTTACAGTTATGGAGGTTTTAGTCTATACTCAGCTGTTTTTCAGGCAGGTTGGCGTGGCTGAGTAGCAGCCATTCATGGTGGCCTGCAAGCAGCAAGAGGGAACAGGGCAAAAGAGAGAGAAAAACATGCCTCCTTCCTACCTTACATTGTATGCCAGCTCCACCCCTCTGTGGGTGCAACCCTCACACCACCAATCCCAGCACTAGACAATGAAGCAATCACAAATGCTAGATTCAGCTGCCTCTGAGACTGCAGGGGCCATCTAGACACAAACCATAACAAACCCAAACAAACAAAACAATGAGAATGATGCAGGATTTCTAAACAAGATAATAAGGAATTAACAATGACCACCACCTTCAGAAGGAGATTCCCCCATACATGCTACATTGCGTATTGTTATGCTGTGAATAGATGATCAGACTGCCAACTTTAGACCTGCAGTCAGTGAAACATTAAACACTACAAGAATTAAGTTGTATTTTACCTCATTAGCTATCATCACAGCTTGTGTTTCTTCAGATCAGTCGGTCACTCGTGGAGGAGGGAACGCTGGCTCTTCTTGTTTCCCGGCCCGCATGCCAGAAGGGGCTGGCACCTGGTTTTTCCTCAGTTAGCCTGCACGTGGTGCTGACTCACAGGAGGTCTTAGCTTCTTGCTCCCCTTCCTTTTCTCCCTTTTGGAATAAGAATGTCTGTCCAATGCTCATCCTATCATTGTATTTTGGAACACATGACTTATTTGGTTTTACAGTTCATGAGGAATTTTGTATCAAGATAAACTGTACATTGACTCTCATTTATATCTGACTTTGGTAATTAGATAAAATAATGGCTTTACATTTTAGAGTTGATGTTGGAACAAGTTAAAACTTAATGTTGAATAAGATGAATGAATTTCGCATGTGGGAAGGACAGAATTTTGAAAGTCCAAGCATAGAATGTTTGAATATTCTTGTGTCTGTCAAACTCATGTGTTGAAATGCTAACCCCCACAGTGATGGGAATAAAGTTCTGGAAGCTTTGGAAGGCAAGTAGGCCATGAGGGTAGGATCCTCATGAGTAATATTTATGCTCTTATAAAATAGACTGCAGAGAAATGAGATATCTTTTGCACCTAGAGAATCTATTGCATTTCTTCCTTCATAAGAGGACATGGAAGATGGCAATGTACAATCTGTCCCCAGTCATACTGGAGCCCAATCTTGAATTTCCAACATGCAGAATCATGGGAAATAACACTTATCTGTGGTACTTTGGTAAAGATGACTGAATTGACTAAAATATCATCTTTCTACCTTGTCTATAAATTTATGCTAATCTTGTGTATATTCTTCAGATATATTCTGTGAAAAAGTAATCATAATAAAGGAAGAACTACTCTAATAATACTGAAGTATGGCTTGGTGTTTTTCCTATTGAGTAATAAAAAATTATATCAATAAATATATCTCTGAATCATTATTTGTAATGACCGTATTATATTGTTTTATGATTGCTCCATAATTTAACAATTTCTTGTTACTTGACATTTAGGAAGTTTCTAAGTTTGTTGTCATTTATTTCTTTAGGATTAATCCTTATATGTGGGTTTGCTGAATCACTTAGATTTTGAACAATCTGGAAAACTTGATGGGTTTGGCATTTGGATTTGTGTTTCTGAGCCTCATGCCAGACTAGTAACTTTACTGATAAAGCTTGAGAATCTTTAGTGGATTATTGGAAAAAGGCAAATTTTAAGCATAAAGAAATTCATTTTAAAAACCTATTATAATCTTTTCCTTGTCTTTTTACAGGTAAGCTGAAATGGAAGCTGATCTAAGGAACCTGTTCACAGAAAAACTAGTCTAATATAGATTTTTTTCCTCAAAAATATTTTTGTTGCATTTTCTGCCCAGTGTTGAGTTTTGGGCAAACAAGTGGTTTTACTTCCTTTATACAGATCATCTGGCTGATGTGGGCTAAGTATAGTAACTGAGAATTCTTAGGTACAATACTAAAAGCTGTATTTAACATATCATATTTTTGAGCAGGTTTTTACTCAATATAAACACTTTGAGTTTAGGGAAAATATTCTAAATGTGACATATAACTGGAACCTGATGTTTTATTCTTTCATTAGCTTTTTTACAGAATCTGATAGTTTTCTGGAGCTGTTAAAAGTGAAGCTTGTGTTAGAATCCTTCATGATTGACATAAGGTGAAAATTTTGATGAATCCTTCAGGATTGACTCCCAAAAAGAAAAACTGCCACATGATGCTCAGAAATGAATATATAAAAGATCACGTTGATTCTCAATTTTAAAAGTAAATGTCAAAGTGAAAATCAACTGTCTTTGATATTTTACTGGTAACTGTCACCTTGATCTTTCATGATCTGTATTACTTTCTTCCCATTAAATCAGAGTATATAAGTTTTATTGCCATAAAAACATACGTCTATGTCCACACCAACACTATTTTCAAGAGTTTTTCCTTACTTTTGTTCTTTTGACCTTGGGAGGGGTAGGACTAGGGCAGGAAATAGGATCTAAACTTTCCAACTGGGCTATATTCTTCTTCTTCTTCTTCTTCTTTCTTCTTTCTTCTTTCTTCTTTCCTCCTCCTCCTCCTCCACCTCCTCCTCCTCCTTCTTTTTCTTTTTGGAAAGAATACAACCAAGCAAAATAAAACAGAGTAGAATCAATCACAACAAACCAATGAACATGGTACATGACTTCTAAACAGGGTAAAAAGCGATCAATAATGGCTACCTTAATGCCTCTTGTTATCTGCAATATAACTGCCCATTCCATCAGGGATAAGTAAAATCAAACAAAATAGAGCAAAATAAAACCAGTAACAACAACAACAACAACAACAACAAAAACCCAAAACAAACAAAACAGAACAATGTAAGCAATACAAAACCTCAAGATACTAGTAAAACAGCAGTGGCTACCATAATGTTTGTTATCTTCAGAATAGTTGCCTACACCTTTAGACATATTACAATCAGACAACACAGAGTAGAGTAAAATCAATCAAAACAAACAATGAAAGCAATACAGGGTTTCTAAACAAGATAATTGGA